>JANHGL010020688.1:0-14886 GCA_024611195.1 Ceyx melanurus | reverse complement strand
TACACACAGAGACAAATCAGAGGAGACTGAATGACAGCCTCAGACACTTGGATGAAACTTAGACCAGACTAGACACGTTCATCCATAATTAATGTAGAATTCAGATTTTTAAACACAATTAACAACACATCAGGTGCAATTTCAAATGCTTTTTTATCTTCCAGTACAATTCCCAGAGTATTAAAGTGCCTTTGTGCACTCTCCTTTATAGTCAGGTGCAACACACGTTTGGAAGTGACTTCATAGCTCACTTAAAAAAAAACCCCAAACCAACAGAAGTATTTGAAGCACTGCACACAATTCAGACTAAGGTCTTTTTACAGTACCTTTGTTCTGATTGCTGTTGAATGTCATGTAATTAATCGAATTTCAAACACCCAGGGCCCATCTCCACTAACCAAGATCACATCAGAAGACACTTTCTGCTCTGCAATCCTCACTTTTTCTGCTTAAATCATTCCACAAGGTTGCTGTGGATGTCACCTGTTGGACCAGAGCAAGGGCTGGAGAAGGCACTCGGGAGGAAAAAGCTTGCCTGGGAGAAATGTTAAAGAAATGTAACAGAATTACATCCAGAATAATTACCAGTAAATAAAAAAAACCATTTATTTATTTTTTTTTTATTCAAAATATTTTGTCAGTTGAACAATATTCCAGGTGCATTACAAACACTGCCATAGTCAACACCACAATCAATAAAGAGCATCCAAACACTGAAGACATTTATCTTAAAGCAGAGACAGGAGAATGCACTAAGAGCATACAGATAATTTTCCAATAACTGACTTCTTTGAGGCAAATGTCTGATTCTGCCAGCAAAAAATGGATTAAAATCCAGAAGAGATGAATTACAGAGGACAAAAATTCAGATGTGTAAATGTTTTCCCCAGTGTTTTCTAGAAAACATTGTGAATTTATCATACAAGGTCACTGGCAGCCTAGACTACTCTAGTGTTGACTATCTAAGGGACAGAACAACAAAATGATGACAGAGAAACCAGCAAACAAAATCACAATTTCTTCCTAGAATATGGCTTAAATTAGTTCACAGAGAGTTGGGAATATATTAACTTAACTATATGGTGCAATGGAAATATCAGGTAGAAAAAAAAAAGCAACAAATCAACACAAACAAACAAAACCACAAGACCAAATGAAAAAAAAAATAAAAATATATATATCTCTTTCTCTTCCTGGTATTTTCCCCTTCAGCCTTCACCATAATTTGCATAAAATCTTCAACAGAATTATACTGCCCCCCCTGGTAGTGTCTTTTCCCATGCTTCAAAGACATTTTGTTATAACAGATCTGTTTCATTCTTGGATGCACTGGTTAGCTCTACAGATTCAATCATCTAGTTTGACACATAATACCCTCATCATCATCATCATCATCATCATCATCATCATCATCATCATCATCATCATCATCATCATCATCATCATCATGGAGCTGGCTTTAGCCAGGGTGAGGGAGGCACAATCCATTGCAGCAAGCAGAGGTACATCTGGATGCTCCAGGGCTGAACTGGATCTTCACAGTACAGGGTCCTTCACCTGTGGTGCTCATTGTTTTGTTCCAGTTGGTGCTCCCAGCAGCAGGAATGGGGAATGCTTGTGGCAAGACACAAGCAGCAAAGGGCAGGAGAAGATCTCTGTGTGCTCACTCAGAGGGCTTTGTTTCCCCATTCCACCAGTTTCTCCAGCAGTTGTGCAGTTGAAGCCTGTGAAGGTATTTTACTCCAGCTTTTTCTTAGCACCTCAGCACAAACGATGCTGTAGCTTGCCTGCAGTGGACAGCAGCCAGCAGGAGAGGAAACAGCCACACCAGGGTTGACAGGACAGCAACATCATCCCGTGACACTGGAAAAGCACTTGGAGAGAACACTGGCTTCCAGGCTAGCCTACTGACTCAGAGGGGGATTTCTCTCCAAGGAGGGTTAACTCCAGTTATTCCAATACAGTAAACACAAGAGAGCAGTACTGAGGACAGCCATCAATCCTGCACTTGAAGAGTTTTCAGTCCATTTTCTGCAATCCTGTTGATGGAGGTATGGCTCAGGGACAAAGCTAAGTGGGCAAACATTGTCTATGCTAAAGTTGTTAGGGGAACTAACACAACCCTTGCTCACTGTACAGCTGTACCACTCGGATTTAAGCCACCCATATACATTTCATTCTTCTAACTTACCCATCCTGCTTAATCTCAAATATCTTCATCCTTCCACACTCCCTAATTAACTAGCAATTATTTTCCTGAGTGAGATTATAAAAAGTTAAACCCTTCTACCAAAAGTACAAAGACAAAATATAGAACAATACAAACCCAGTTATACAGCATTACGAGTGCAGAAATTCTTCGTGTTGTTGCTCTTCTTTGTCATTGGCCCCCAGTAAAAAACATAGCAAAGATTTTAGTTATCCAAAATATTTTGAAGTACTGTCATTAAATTCTTCAGCCCATAAATGTAGCCCTCATCCTTCGTGTTGCTAGGGAACACGTGAGCAAAATCTATCATTCTGACTTCCACGTTTGCACTCTCCTTGATGTCTGCTGGCAGGTGGCAGAACACTTTTTCCAGCTGGGGTAGGACATTCCCATTCAGATGCTCCTGTGTGATGCACGTGCTGCTTTTCCACACGTCTTGCTCCATGTTTTCCACCTGCAGGGAGAGCTGACTGTGGTGCCTCTTGGAGTATGCCTTTTTGTGAAGTGCATAAAATTTGGAGAAGCCTTTACTTACTGAGGCCTCGATTTTTCCATTCTCTGTGGAATTGATGACATGAATGTTATTGTTGTACTCCAGTATGTCTGCTCCTGATAACAGCCCTTTGGGCACTCCTCTCTTCTCTGTTGCCTGGCAGGAACCTTCATAAACAAACAGCAATGAGCTTGCATAAAAATTGAGCTGCTCCTGGCCCTCAAACCACTCCAAAATCTTTTCCATCTTCTGAATGCTGGCAGCTATTGCATCTTTTCTCAAGCAGTACCCGTTGTGGAAAAACATGGAGATGCCTGCAAGAAAAGGCACACTTCGCAGGATTATTTTCACCTTGGAAAAGAGACATTTTTCAGATCTTTTGTGATGAGAGCAGTTCTTGATTTCAAGAAAAAGCATTCACGTCGTTTCCTTTCAGGTGATTATTAATTAGAGCAGAAGTGAACTGAAGAACTCTGATACCTTCAGTCACCTCACCTGTATAAGGCTATATATACTACATATATATAATATACTACATATATATAATATAATACTACATTGGATAAATAAAACTAATAAAAGTAAGGCTCAAGCAGCAGATGAACACAGTTGCTGCTCCCCAGATCATTTTAGCAAGTATCTGGACAGATTTATGCAGGTTTCAGGCATTCAATTCTCCAGGGAAGTTGTTTAAATTCAAGTGGCTGTTTTATCAGGAGTGGCCAAGCTGACAAGTTAGTGTCAGCTGTGGAGTGGGGGTGTCTGTATGGCCAGTGCTGGGGACAGATGTTAATTAATAACTAGTTTGTTACCACCAAACAATTGGATGATGTGTTTATTTATTGCCAATGTACAGCAACATAAGGGTTGACTTCAACTGAGAAGGTCTCTTAAATTGAAAGATTAATTTATAAGAGCTTTCTTATAAAAGACAGGACATATCTACCAACAATAACTAGAGATAAAAAATACATACTATAAAACCATGTAATGCATCTATTCCATTTCATTATATTTTCAAAGCTGAAAAGGTATTTAATTCTGCCACTATCACCCCTTTACTAGGGGTAATAAGAAAATTCCTATAACTACACTGCTCTTAAAAGCAACAACAAACTTTATTTAGGATCAACAGGTAGTTGAAACAACACAGGAACCAGCTTAAGATCCATCTGTCAAGAGCAGGAAAAAAGGGCCTTTTCAAATGGAAATCTACAGGCTATTTCTTCCATACAGCCCTATAAATAAATAAAGATGTAATAAGAACACTAAGAAAAAAAAAGAGCACCAAATTGCAACACACACATTGCCTTACCATCCTTTACTGTTTGCTTTGTCAAGCTCCTGCCATAGTGCTGGTTTTGCATCTCATAGCTGTCAGAAGAGACACGGTAGACCTGCAAGAGACAAGGGGGGGACTCTGTGAGGATTCCCAACAGCCAGTGCTTGTGCAAAGCAGAGCATCCCTTCCAGGGTTTGAGGTGCAGCCTCCCCAGCTCCAAGTACAAGGAAACATGAGCAGAAAGAGCCAGCTCTGTGAGTCTCACCTGGAACTGTAATTGCTGGCACAACTGCAGTTCTACTAAAGGAATGGCAGGCTGTGTGAAAGCTCTGACCCAGAGGTACACCAGCCTGAAAGGGAGGCAGCTCACAAGGGTAGTTTTGTCCATATCAGGAGTTGTACCAGCTTCACAACTTCATTCAGAAATGTTTTACATAGAGACACGTTTTCTCTCTAGCTGAAATAATTTCCATAGCACAAATGTGCCAGCCAGCCAGGCAAGTTTAATCTGTTTATGTTAGTGCAGACAATTCTTCTTTGCAGAAATAATGGTGTTACCAAGCAGGTATTTATCTCTGTCAGAAACTGCTTGGCACTTGTTCACACCACCCAACCCTGGGGCACCCATCCTGGCTGTAGAGCCCTCCATCTCTCCTTTGGGGTCTTTTTCTTGCTGTAGCTCACAGAAACAGCCCAGGACAGTGAAACACCAGCTCATAAAAAAGGACTGGTACATAACCAATTATTAAAATTAAGTAAGAATTCCCTCCTTAACCCCAGCTTTGTGGAACAGCTGAAAGAAAAGTCTCAAGCAGCTCTTATTCTGACAAAAAGAAGTAATTAAATTCAGGGTCCCTAAGGAACTTAGATCATGGTGTGTGGGAACTGATTTATGATATCAACCATGAATTTAAGGGGCAATAAATAACTCTGGTTATTCTAAAGAAATACCAGTTGTAAACCCATAGGATTAAACTCACTTGGTAGCAGAGACACCTTCCACTATTACAATTCCTATTTCCGCTCTTAGGATAAACACAGAAACTGAGGCCCCAATTTTAATATGGATTGCAGAAGAGCATACCAGAGGCAACTTAACCTAAAACATCAGCTGACAAATGTAATTGTGGGGTCATAAAACCAATAATTTTTCACAAGGTACCACATTCAACCTGTGAACCCAAAAATTACTTATGAAAATACTTCTGGTACAAAAGTTACTTTCAAAAACATACAAAAAAAGTTTCCAAAACTTTTTAAAGAGCCACAAGCCAAGAGTGACCTACCACAGCATCTTGCTTAGGAAGAAGAGCACAAGTCTGCTGACTATATCTAAGTTTCCACTAGTTGTTTTCATGTGAATAATATTAAATGTTCTTGATGACTCGAGGCTGCTTCCTCCACACACCAGCACTGCAGCACACTCCTGAACAAACAGCTTTGTTTACCAGAACCTTATCTCTTCCCCTAGCAGCCAACAGTTTTTCTGCCATGGGCTCTTGCTCAAAAATGCTGATTAAGATCTGCAAGCTCAGTTTGTTTCCCAAAGAAATGCTGGAGCAGAACATAAGCCCCCTGTGCTTCCTAGCTGTGATTGTCACAGAGCCACTCTACCTCTTCTCATCTCCACAAAACCATTCCCCCTCCATGGCTTCCATTGAAAAAAAAGAGCTAAAATTAAAAGTTAGTTCAATGTGGTCTTTAAAAAAAAACCCACAAGCCTCAACAAGTTCTCAACAGTGAGACACACAGTTAGAAAACCTTACAAATGCAGCTACAGGACATTATGCTGAAGGTTGAAGAAAACAAATATGCAGTGTTATGTGATGTCATTTATGGTGATTCTGGGACAAGGTGGAAAAATCCACAGGCTGTTCAAATACCTGCAGCAACTCCCTAAGTGAACATCAAAGTTTCCTTCATGTGTGAAGAGTTCAGGTTTCTCTATAGCCCTGTAATCTCTCAGGGACTTCTCCTGAGGCAATGGAAGACTTGAACACTGAGTTTTAACAAGCCTTACTTTTTTTTTTTTATTATTATTTTTCCCAAAAAAAAAGTAAAACAGGAGTTTGAAGGAAAAAAAACAACAACAAAAGAAGTTTTGGAAATACTCTCTCTTATTTGATACTACTACTACTGCTTTATAGTAATGCTGTAACACTATTAGTGCTACTGAGAGCATGCCCATTTATCTAAAACTAGATAACTTCTATTTTTTTTTTAATTAAAATCCATTATGTTGTTGCTAAACCACAAGTGGTGAAATTACACACATCCCTGCTTGCTGCTGGCTTGAGAATTCATCATGGGAAGGATGCATCCCTGCTCCCCCATTCCTAAGACTATACTTACATATTATTCTAGCTATTCTACTTCTTTGTTCTTCTGGTATTAGCTGATTGAATATACCACCAAATGCTCTGACAATCAATACTAAATCTCAGTAAAGTCCTTACAGAAATCAACTGGAGAATGAAATCATGCTGAAACTAAGTGAAAAAGAGAGGGAGAAGTGGCAGGGACAGGGAGAAGCGGCAGGGACAGGGAGAAGCGGCGGGGACAGGGAGAGGTGGCAGGGTCAGGGAGAGGTGGCAGGGTCAGGGACAGGCGGCGGGAACGGGGACAGGCGGCAAGGACAGGGAGAGGCGGCGGGGACAGGGAGAGGCGACAGGGAGAAGAGGCGGGGACAGGGACAGAGAAAAGCAGCAGAGACAGGGAGAAGCGGCAGGGACAGGGAGAAGTGGCTGGGACAGGGAGAAGCGGCGGAACAGGGGAGAACACAAACACTAGGTGTAGGATTTAAGAGCTTTACTATTCCTCCCCTCCTAAATCTTGTTACTAACCCACTAGACTTGGGAAGAACTTCCACAGGACTAGAAGGGTTCCTAAAGAACTGATAAACCAGACCCAGCTTAAGTCAGTTCTAAAAAATCTTAAGAGCAACATGTGCTCTAGATTAGGAAACTGGAACTGGGAATTGTGGATTCTGAATGGATTGCAAACCTGAAATGAGATCACAACCCACACAATGTGCTTGCATTCAACAGCATAAAAATACTCTGCTTTTTAATACTTCATGTGAAGATATTTCTTACGTATTTATGTGTCTACTACAACTGTACTGCATCCTCATCTTTGCTACTGAAACCTAAGTTTTGGAAACCTTAGTTTTCCAACTTTAATTAAACTCATTGCTTTCAAAATAAATCTATGTCCTCATCTGTTAAAGAAAATGCTCCACTAAACATAAATTTGGGGTTTTTACCAAGGTTACTAAAATTACTCTATTTTTAAAATATGTTTCCATTTATTCTGTCTTTTCAAAGCATTAAGATTAATATAGTTTAGCACATGCCAAATGCTAGAAGTGCATCCATAAATCAAAGCTCTGACAGATAGGAGACTTGCTTCTTTTAAGGACAAACCATATGTACTTTATACAGAAACAGGTGACTGCATATCTACCAGTACCTAAAAGCAGATGTATCAATGGTTTTGGAGGTAAAAAAACCCCACACCTATAATATAGTTTTGCATGTATATTTTCACAACATCTTATATGATGTATGCATTGGAAATACATTTTTACTACATGTTAAAAAACCCCTATTTTAACTACATTTTCTATTTTCCTTGGCTCTCTTTTTCTTGCTCTTCTCAAATAGAAACTTAATAATCAAGCCTACCTCCAAGTGAAAAATAACACTGAATAGAGAGATTAAAATCAAATTCCTCTACTTTCTGAAACATGGTGTACCATGTTTTGTCCTGCAAACACCAGTAACCCTTCTCTAGCTGTAATACCTGTACAGGAGAGTGTTCTACATGATGGCCAGAGTCTTGGAGAAAGCCAGCTATCAGACAGGCAGACAGTACCCCATAATCAAGATGATAATCAAGATAATCAAGGTGGCAAGATGAGCTTTCTCTGCTTTGTGAACTCAGATTTTGCTAAGTGCTGTGTGAGGGGAGGAGGAACCTTCTGAATTCTTTTTGGCGAGTAACTTGTATCATGCAAGTTGGTACCAAGGGCACAAAACAAATTTTATCCAGTTAAACCATGGGATTAGAAGCTGCAATATTTGAGGAAACCATAATTATACACACAGATTGAATCAGGGAATCAAAAGAATGTCTTCAACAGGATAAAGATACTGGTAAATGGCAATGTTGGAAACCAGTCACAAGCAAAAATACTGTGGAAGCAAGTGTTAATTCCTCTTGCAGTGGTACAAAACAAAGGATGTGAAGTATGTTGGTTTACACATGAGATAAGAAAGGTTACGTAATGCCACAAGGCAAATCTGAAACTATCATCTCCAGCCTTCCCTCTTGATCTAAACTGTTGCACTGGTTTTTGACTCAACTCCCACGTTCTTCCTCATAGTCTTACATAATTACTACTCACGACTACTATAATTTATAGCTGCAAAAGCTTATCTTAAGGCAGAGTTAAGGCTGAGAGCCGAGGCAATTAAGTACAAATTGTTACAGAGATATTAGAATTATTTCAAACAATGGTGCAATCTGTGGGCTGTTGCTATCTACCAGGGAAGGGAAGCTTATCAGTTGATGCAGAGCTTGAGAAGGCCTGGCTCTGTGTACGACAAGGAAAACAAACTCTTACATCAAGAAGAAAATCATTCCTGTGCCAGTCATAGCAGAAAAAAAGTACTTTACATGCATTGCATCAGGAATTAATTACTGACATCCACATGTTTATGTTATATAAATGTTCTGTACAGCTTTTCTTTGCACTGAAGTTTTAGAGTAGCCAATATGAGAATAGCAAATCTCCACCTTTCTCCTCACCCAAGATAATGAAATGTCATGAAATTAGCAGGGACATCTGCAGGGCCTTATCCATCTCAAACTAACCTTCAACTGACAGCTGTTCCTCAAGCACATAAAAAGGCTTTCTTCTGGTGGAAAGCTTTTTGAAATGCAGAAACTAAGCAGCTATTCATAGCTACATGCATCACCTCTGAGAGCTAACTTACTCTTCCCTAAGTAGAACAGTTACATTAAAATTATTTTAAATAATAAATAAAAATCATCAAATCAAGATGAACAATCTGGAGAGGATAGAACTTGTTAGTAAATTATTACAAGGAACAGTTCAGCATGTAAATGTCTGACATAAGCCTACAAGTCAAAAAAATACTTTGATAATTTGAAATATCTGCTGTGTGAGAAGAGTAAATTGCATTTCCCTTCAGTTTTAAAGAACTATAATCTGTCCCAGCCCCTTTCTTCTATACATGTACAGCACCCAGGATGTAAACAGAAGGGACAGAGCCAAGTTAAACATTTGTCATGAGCATGAGCAGTGTGTTTTGGAACATATTTCACACAACAGTACTACCAAGATATTCAGATATTACTTGATTTATGTAAAACCTAAGAGGATTTGTCATTTGCTAGAAAAACTAGCCACTGTACCTTGTGTGGGACAACAGGACAGAGCAGAGGCTGAATCAGAAAACAAAATGAGTTCTTACCCTCATGCCAAGTACCAAAAAGCCAATCTCTTCCATCAGCGGGTACTTGCTGACCTGCTGCTGGATCTTCTCAGCTGAAGCATATGGATCATAGCTTTTCTGACCTATTTTTACATCCATTATGCAAGGCTTATTAAATTTACGGGTCACATCTTCCAGTTTTAGATATGTATCTGTTAAAAAGACAAAACTTTCATCAACAGTGGGTCAAAGAAAAATAATGATACAGTTTTCTGCTGAGTTTCTGTGAAGGGAGAACAGTTGAAGGCTCAACATCACATGAGTTCTTTGGGAGTCCAATCTGTCTCTCAACTCAGACTAAATCATGGTGCTTGACACACAGATTCTGTTGACATGAAATTCTAAATGCCTTATTGTTCAGAAAACTGTATACAATTAGAGTGTGCTAACCTAGCATTGCAATTCAGATGATTGCCCAGATTGCACTCATGAGTAGTTTTTATTGTGCCATTAACATCTTTCCAATAGGATTAATAAGCACACACAAATGCAGATTACTGCACAGCTGCTTTTGCAGAGGAGATGGTGTTTTTCTTCCCTGTGTAGAAAGGCTAGAATGAAACCAGCAATTTTTCCTTTGTGCCATTTAAAAAATGAAATTAACATTTCAGAGTCCTCCTGAGTGCATCTCATTTTTCTTTTTATCTCATTCCCACTTTATTCATTTCTCATGGAGAGCTCTGGCTGGGGGAAGCCTGCACAGATCTCCAGCCCTGGCCACCCCACGATGTGCACCCTGGACCACACAGCAGCTTCTGCAAATCCACCTGGGAGGAGTCACCATCTTCACACTGAGGTTTGGGTTTCTGGCAAGCACAGCCTATTCCAGGAGTGTCTTTGGCTTTATTCTAAAGACACCACCAAAACAGTCTCATTTCCCATTCCTGCAGGGTAATCTAAAATGGGATTGCCAAAGAAAGCAAAACCAGTTAATGTTTAGAGAGGGATGGGGGACAAACTGCCTGGCTTTGATTGCTGTACACACAGGTAACACAACCAGTCAGACCCAAGATGAAGGGAGTTCAAAGTGGGAAGTTCCATTCCAAAGCAGAACTTATATCTCCCAAACCCTAGATACTTCCCTTCAGACAACACCCAGGCAAGACAGTTGTGCTCCTTCCATCAAAGGTTTCTGTAGAGCACCCGTGTTTATCAGCTGTGCTCTACTCCAAGTCTCTGGTCCAAATCCCTCTTCTGTAGCAACATTCAGCACCTCAGAAATATTCACATTTCTAAATATATGTCACTTTTTAGTCCCCCAACCATTTCAGATCCATTAAGCTAGAATATCTCCCTTACTGACCTCCTAAAAATATAACAATTGCTATTTAAAAAACCCCCAAACATCAAGCATTAAAGTAACTGTGGAGCTAACACTAACCCTGGGAAATACTAATTATTTGGCAAAGCCTGTGGATTTTCCAGAAATGACTCATCTCTCTCACACTTTCTGGAATTATTACTGAAGTCTTCTTTTACAGACTTCAATCCTGTGAACATCAGTCCATGTTGTCTGTCATATTCCCCTTCACACTTACTGCACTTCACCTCCATCAGCTCCATCCACTTATCTACACTGTCAGCAGAGAAGATTGATGCTTCTTCTCTAGATATTCCCCTACAAGAAGAAACTTGCATTTTCCACCTTACCCACTGCAGATCCTGCCTCCCTGACATTTGCAAGCTCAGAGCCAGTCCCAGCTCAGGTGCAGAGTGGTGCTGAGTTACTCTGTTGTGGTTTCTTTCCTACCACAAGCCTTCAATTGTTTGGTAACCAATTATTTAATTTAATACTTCATTTTTTTTTACAAGTCACCCATGCCAAATTTAGCTAAAATAAGGAATTCTTTGGTTCACTATTCAGAGGTTATATGGACCTGTGTCCCCAAAGGCTGAAGAGCAGTTACTGCCAAAGGGAAGGTCAAGATTCCAATGTCAAGACTGGAAAACCCTACAAACATAGCCTCAAACTACAGTTAGGAACTTGATACCTTCCTAGCAAGCTTCATTTGATGTCACTGGGCCACACCCAAGCATATAGTTCAATCTTTTGAACCAGAGATTGCTCCACAGCTGATTTTGGGGAACAGGTAACAAACCCATCTGAGATTTCCCCAAAACAGCCTCTCCAGGTCTCTCTATTGTCTCCAGCATGCTTGATTTCCATCAAAACCACACAAAACTCCTTAAAAAGACTGATGACAGAGCTGGCAATGAAGTGCTTTGCTTAAACATTCACCACATCTGTGAAGAGGGCTCCTGATAATGCACAGTCTTTTCAAAGAGCAAAACAGACCAAATCAAAAGTAATTCCTCCTTTAAGCAGTTATTCCTGCTGGCTGCTTTGGAACTCCTGGTTCCAAATTCCTGGTTTGGAACCTGCCAAAATTCAGCCCCATGGTGCACAGAGCTAGAGAATTCCCAAAGGAAGATGTTGCATTACTGTACCTTGGCTAATATTATTTTTATTTTAATTTAACCATCATTTTACAGCTTAAGATCCAACTGTGAATAAAAAATAAATAAATTTGGAATTTTGAGTGGACATTAAATGAGCTCCAGACATAAAATCATGAGAAAGGAGAAAAGAAAGCTCTGTTACCTGAGACACCTGAGCCAGTGCTAAATAGGAAAACATGAAGGCAAATCCAATTCCAGAAAATGATGTGCACTACCACAATCCTCCCTGCTTTTCTTTTCAGAGAGTGCCCAAAGACACTTTGCTTTACTACTCTCTTTGGAAAACAAGTCTGTCAAATGACAGCATAAAGCAAAATATACTGAAGGAGCACAGCATTTAGTTTTAGGGCTCATGTATTTAAACAGACTTGGACCTGTTTCTACATGCACCAGGAGGTCTGTTTCCTCAGTGTGAATCAGCAAAGTCTCCAGAAGAAAAACTAGTTTCTGTTTTAAATACATCAGTAATATCTCTATTTTACCTTCAAGAAACAATCTGCCAATTGTCCTCCCTTTTTCTGCCTGACTCCTAATGTGTTCTACAAACACCAAGACACCAGAGCTTTGTTCCAACAGAAGAGGATGCCAAGCACAGCTCCCCAGCAAGGTACCTGCTAAATAACTGGTCTGTGTAACACAGAACAACGTTGGGACCCAGATTCTGGAGAGCCAGCAGCAGATTTTGATTTAAACATCCCCCCTTATAACCCTTTTTTTTATCACCCACACAGCACCTGCTTCTTGCTGTAATGGACATGAAGCAGATGCAATGTGCCACCACTCCTTCAACACAACACAGACCAGACCAGCAGCTCTGGGCCAACGTGCATCAGGCCCACTGGGGAACATGTGATGTACAACTGGTCATGATGCAGTTACCCTGGGAGGAAGACCCCAGCCAGAGGACTGCCAACAAGAACCAGATGTTAGAAGGGCCCATTAGTGGGTGACAAAACAAACCTGAAAAAAAAAAAACCCTATGGAGCTTGCAAATTCCAAGAATCAGTCTCCAGAAGATTTTTTTTCAGGAGGAACAGCTAAAATGAGAACAGTACCATTTGGTGCAGTAGGTGGTGACCAGACACCAAAGTATTTTGGCAGATACTCCCGCAGCTCCAGAAGAACACTGTCACAACACTCAGAGTCATAAACCTGAAATAAATTAGGGAGGGGTGGAGAGATCATCAGCTTCAACATTTGTTTTATACTTCCAAATGTCCCACAATTATCATTTCTTACAGTCTTTGTTTTCACATGTTTAACATTTCTACTTCACACTTAAAAAAACCCATACAAGAAGAAGACAGTGATTATTACCCTCCAACAGCAATGAGTGCTATCTTTTCTTTCACATTCTGAAGTGGAAAACATGCATTAACTCTAAGAATAATTTAGCTTAATTTGAATTATAATCAAAACTATAACAGTTTCAAAGCCTATTTAGCAAAAAGGGATATATATCAGATCCAAACCAAAGCTTTTCAAGTGATACGAGGTAAAGGATACAAGCTCAGAATGGATATCTCCTCAGATCCCCTAAAACAACCAACCCTGCAATGGCATCATGTAGGCAACACACAGTTCAAGTATTTCTTTCCATTTGCTATAATGCTTTCAACATCTTTTCAACTTCTCTAAGAAAACCAAGAGCGGCTTGGGAACTTCAGTTGGCTCATATTCCTTAAGGAGCAATGAAATGAAATCAAATGAAACCCTGTATCCTACTGACTACAGAGTGACTGTCACCAGTTCCCCGTGTGGTTGTGAAGAGGGTGTTGAAACCATTCCCTTGCCCAAAGATGTGGTTCCAGATGCAGGGAGAGCCCACAGGCTCAACACACTGCACCACCCAGGTTCCAACCATTAGCACTGCATTCAGGAGCCACCTCATCCTACTCCCCTTGCAGCTGCCCGTGGTGATGCCACCAGACCCACGTGCCATCCGTGGGCCTGCACTGCAACCCCCACAAGTGACCAGGGTGAGCTAACAGTTCTGCTTGCAATCCAGGGAGTGATGCAGGGAGTGCACAGGGAGCCTGCTGCAAAGTCAGAAATGCCAAAAATACCCTCAGAGGTGTTAGCAGAGCTCTGAAAAGTTGGCTCACGTCATCGCTTTGAGATCTGATGTTCAACCACGGGGGAAGAGTGTCTTGCAAAGGGAACTACAAAGGGTAGGTACAGCAAAATTGCCTTTATCTTTGCAATAATAACACAGCTAAGGAGGAAAGAAGACAGACCTGAGGAATATGAAGGCAAGCCTCAGCTGTGATGATAACCAATGCTGTGTAAGTAGCCCAAGCCTCATGCAGCAGCAGAATGTTAAAATCAGTCAGTGTGCGTTGGTGCTAAATTTAGGTTTCATTGCAGAAACCTCCAACTGGGCAACCTCAGCTCACCAGTGTGTTCCACACATTGTTCTGTGGCCCTTCAGACACATCTACTGCAGCTCTCCTGTGCAAGACACTGCACCACCACACCCTCCACCACTGCTGCTCCTATCTTCAGTGCACAGCAGCTGCTGGGTGTGTTATCTTGAGTGCTGCAGCATCACATCACAGGGAACTGATCTCTTTCCATATGGCCAGGTCTGACAAGCTGGCATCAGCTCCAGGTAACTGCTCCTGTGCTCCAAGAAAAGAGAAAAAATCTTGCTTGTCCCTGGGATCCGTAGCCACTGTTTATTTTTATTTATGAACTTTTCTTTGCTGAGCCTCAGATGCTGCCAGCAGAAGACAGTGCTTTCCCCAGAAGACTGAAATGGAGCTAGATCTTACTAGCTTAAGGAAGAAAAAAACTGAAGAGTGGGGGAGAAGAGAGTAACACAAGCACTGTGCAACTTGCACCATGCAGTATCATACCTTTATATAGGACTAAATATACATATATAATATAAATATATATATTATATATAAATAAATAT
>JANHGL010020687.1:0-10333 GCA_024611195.1 Ceyx melanurus | reverse complement strand
GGGGGCCGCGGCGGGGGGGGGCGCCCCGCGGGGGCCGGCCGATGCTCCGGAGAGAGGCGGGGTACAGAGCCATGTGACAGCCCCGCGGCCTCAGAGCCTGACCCGGGGGGGGCCCTGAAGCAGCGGGGCTGGACAAAGGCGCTGTGCCGGCAGGATGACCGCGAGCCACCCACGCGTGGCTGTCCTTACCCCTGCCCCACCTCTGCGGACTGCGGTGCACGTTAAGACGAGGCTCTGCCGCGCTCTGCTGCTCTGAAGCGTGGCTGGGACTCATCCCGGAATGCGCTTTGCCGAGCGTTATTCATCCTCGAGATGAGGCGATGGCTCGTGGAGGAGGGGGATGGATCCAGCACATCTCTTGCTGACTCCCTCCCCCAGGGAAGGGCCAGGACCACCTTTCTGGACATGCTTCTCCCTTCTGCTGGGCAGGTTTCAGTCAGTGCAGCGTTCCCTAGCAAGGTGCCCTCTGTTTTTCTTCCCTCCCGCTTTCCCCTGATTCCTTCCCCATGGGCATGGCAGTGTGGGTCAGACAGCACCAGCGAGGTACACTCTTCCATTCCTCAGCACACGTTGCCATGGGAAGGTGCCTAGGCCTTGCCAGTGGATGCCTGTGAAGCAGTGAGCTAGTGCCAGAGTTGTCCCCCTGTCCTGGCAGTTAGAAAACCCAGCCTGGGATTCCAGCTCACTCCATCCCTCTGGCTCACGTGGGGATTTCCCCACTGGAAGAGCTCAGGGCACGAGTCCAGGCACCTGCCGCGGGAGCTGTGCTCAGACCAAGACAGCTGCTGGCTTGGAGGAGGAGGAACAGGACCTTCTGGGAATGCCTCCTCTCTTGCAGCCAGTGTCCAGCTCTGCCACTCGAAAACGGGCCGTGGTGCTGGGCCACTTGTGACTCACTCATCACACACCCGCCAGCCCCTGCTGAGCACATGTTACTGTTTAGCCACAACCCGCATGAAATGCAGAAGTGGGGAGCAAAGCTTTCCACTGGCACAACTGCAGTACAGGGAGCTAAGCTCCTTGTCAGTCTTTTCTCAGGGCAGGAACAGCTTGGAAAGCTCATCCTGCCAGCCACTTGCATCTGCAAACTCTTCCCCTGCAGCCGAATCCTCTGGAGCTGCACAACTGTGTATAGCTTTCAGCAGGTGTTTAACTGCACAAATCATCCCTGGATCAGCCTGAAGTTCAGGGTAAAATGTGCCCCTGAAAGCCTTGGGGGATGTAAATCTCAGAGACCAGGTCCAGTCCATTTCTTGTGAGGGATGCAGAGGTGCAGCACCCCAGGGTGCAGTGGGCAGCAAGCAGCGTGGGTGCTGCTGCAGGTGCCTCCCCCAGTGTCTCGCTGGTGCCCCCTACGCTCCTCCACCTGACGCGGATGTGGTTATGCTGGGGACACTTGTACGAGGAACCTAACTAAGGTGGTTTTCTTTCAAAAAGCAAAGTCCTGCTCTTCTGCTCTTCCTGAGATGTTCCAATCACTGCGTGTGGAAAAATTTTGCATGTGCTAGAGGAAAAATCAAGATCAAGGGAGAGAGTGACTTGACCTGCCAGTGCCCGTGAGCCAGTAAGCTGTGGGACAGAGCAGGAGACCAGAGGGGAGGGGAAAGCAATGCAATGATTAATGGGCTGGAAATGGCAGTGGTTTCTCAGCTGTCCCACCCTGCACCAGAGCACCAGGCTCTGGCAGCTGCTGACCCACATGGTGGTTGGAGTAGCTCTGCTCCCGTGGATTGGCCCAGGGAGCACACAGGCACACGCTTACCACCTCCAGAGCATGATGGCTGGAGGAAATTCTTCTTTTTACTTTCTTTGGTTCCATGGCTACACAAAGCATCTAAAATATTCTGATGCAGAGCTAAGCTTCTGAGCTTCTCATTACCAAATGAGACTGTGATGGGGCAAAGGGAAGTTCTGACCATGAGGTGGGGGCATGAGGTGTGCACCCTCCCTGGGATACCGGAGAAGATCCCTGAAACCTGCCACAGTCTCCCGAACCCGGGAGAGGACGACGGGGATCTGCACAGGACCGGGAGGTGCAAGCCCCGGTCTCTCCAAAACGCACGACCTCCCTCTGCTGTCGGCACACGCCTTGCAGCCACCGCTCCAGCCACCACCGTAGGTTTATTCCCCGCTCTGCTCAGATTGTGGAAGGGAATCTCATTGCACAAAGGTATTAAAATGCTCCAGAACCTCCACTGTATATTTTTAAAGCCTAGTGTGCAAGTGCTAGGTAAAGACAGAGCAAATACGGGGAAAACTGGTAGAGGGACCCAAGTCTGTAATGACAACACTTATTTTCAATAAGCACTGAGTATTTTCTGGGGTTTGGGAAAGGAATAATAAGTTTTCATAGTGGTTTGAACAATCCTCATCTGTAGTACCTGGAGAATTATTTACTAATAAAAAGGGTGTTGCTTTTGAAGAATGAAGCACAGACCAATGCAACTGACAGAAAGCTCTGGTAGAGAAACAAACAAAAATCCATCCAAAAACAGACAAATGCCCTGCTATTTTTAGTATTTTTGAACCAAATAAAAGCTTTAGACTGTGAGCACATCCCTCATTTGCTTTGCTGTGACTTAACATAGGCTCGGTATTGCATGAGAGGTTAATCCTTTTTACACTGGACTTACCATTGGCCATCTAGTATAGCTTGCCAAAAGCCCTGAAGAAAATTTGCTGTGCCTTTGTCAGTCCTGTGACATGAAGACCAAGAGTATATAATTACTTCTTTACTATAGATAGGATCCTTTAAAAGATCTCATCCCCACAGTGTAAGGAGAGTGAGACCTGGGGTATTTATTGCTGCAATTCCAGCTGAAGCAATGCCTTTGTGTTAGGCAATTAACGTTGACAACTATTTACCAGACCCATTAGGGCCAGTCTTTGACCAGAGACAGATTAATTAAGAAAAAAAAAAAAAAAAAGCAGCCTTCAACTGCAAGCTTATCTCCTATTCTGTCCTTCTCCCTTTGTGCTAATGGTCTTCCCCAGGCTGACTTCTGTGCCAGACACAGGGAATTTCACAGTTCTGAGGTGGCTCGATTGCATTATCACCAACAATGGGGACTTGGGATTTGCTGGGGCTACAAGATCAGCTGCTGACGAGGTGAGAGCAGCTCTGACAGAGCACTTCACTCTTCTGCAGTAACACTCCACCAGGTTTAGAACCACAAACTAGCTTGTTCTATAATGAGGCTTTTTTTCATCACGAGTTTCCACACACCAATGAGATGAATCAAGGCTATACATAAGCACATGAACCTCTCAACAGTCATTTAAAATCACCCAGCAAATATCAGCAAGACATACCACAGCATAAACGTGTTTGCACTTGTTAAGTTGATGAAGTCATCAGCACAGAGACACAAAGCTCCACCGCAGCTGGAATAAGTGGAAGTCAATGGCCACTTCTACCTCCGAGCAGTTCTGTGAATGCTTATCACAGAATAGCAGTGCTGTGAATTCCCTGGCTAGCAGGTGCCAGGACATTGCTTCTTACTCATACACTGATGTAATCAAAGTTACAGCAAAACCAGCATGTATTGTCCAGGCATATTTTTGGTCACTGCTTTCTGTAAAGTAATTCCAAGGTAATAAATTGGTGCAAATGAACCCCAAGTTGTGTAGTTATGGAATGGATCTGCATAGACAGGGAACAATCACTTAACATGAGCAGTTTCTGACCGGTCATTGCTGCAAGCCAGCCTTCAACTCCTTGTTTGGAGCTACAAGGACAATGCAAGGATGTAAATACCATAAACTTGACAGCAAAATGAATTAAAGCTATGGGAGATGCAAATATCGACTGAAAAGCCCTGCTGGGCAGTCACATAGCCCCAGTTTAACAAGAACCTATGTGCATGTTCCCATGGCTGAGAATTCACCTATAGGATGCATTTGCTGTATTCTGGACACTTCTAGCAGAACTTGATTAGTACTCCAGATGAACTATTTTTCATTATCTGTATGGTCCACTGAAAGATAAAGTTATCAAATAAATAAAGTTATAAATAAAGTTAGTCAGTACAAAATGCTCAACAGAAACCCAAAGTTGATGCCTCTGTATTTCCTAATGTCTGTAGCAGGCAGCTGGCAAGGAGCAGCTTTAGGAAGGTGCAGAACTGAAACAAATGGATCACAAAGAACTAATGGCAAGAGCTGACACAAAGGTGAGATTTTATAAATTAAATGACCTTTATTTGTAACTTGTCTTCAAAAGTCAAAAACATGACAAAGTAAATGCTCGGAAGCTTCTAACTGCTCCTTAATCATTTAATCAGAGACGCATGGAAGTGCACTTGGAATAGTAGCAGAAATCCATATTCCCATCAATGGGTATCACTAGACTGCGTTCTAGCCAAAATCCAGAAATCCCCATCCAACCACTAATATATCAACATCTCTTTGCAGATCAAGCATTTAAAACAAACAAATAAACAAAACCCAAAACAAACCCACAAAAAAACCCACAAAACCCCAACCACCAATCCCAAACACAGAACTTTTTCCACAGTACCATGAAATTTCCTCCTCTCAGGACTGCACTTCCAGTCACCAAGCAGGTACTTCAGGATGGGATACAGCCTGTATCATGTTGGGAAAGACATACTAAACCTAAGTTTAACTTAAATATGTTAGAAGTCTGGCTGGACACAAAGTTTATTCAAGAGATTTTAGCTGGGGTGCATTTCATTGTTTTAAAGGTATGGCTACACTGCAGTCTGCAGTAAACTCAGTGAGTTTACTGGTCAAATAAATTAATTAGTACTCAATTCTGTGGTGGTGCAGATCCACTGCTCCAACTAAATATGCTTAAATTAGATTTGACATCTCAACACTACCACGATTTACAAGTTTTGGTTGGGTGTCTTGTATCATTAGATATCAGCATCTTGACTGTGCAGTTAACTACAAAGGAACCTCTACAGTGAGGTGTAGACTCAAATACAGAACACCCATGTACTGGAACTGTCATCCTGCTGTAAGAGTTATATTTTACCTGCACACTATACATATAATATTACATGGAAAACAACCTAAATATAGCTTCAGCTACTTTAGCAACATTTAAATGAAGAACAGGAATTCAAAATACCTTTTAAGATCTGTAATACAGGAAGATAATGCTATGCAAGTGCTACTAATTATTGGTATTATTTTTTGCTACCAGCTTGCCTTGAAAGATGGAAAAACTAGGAATATATACAAAAATCTTAGTTTAAATAAAATGCAGAGGTATTGAAAAGAAAATTCTGAACTCCCCTAGCAGCATAAGGCTTAAAATCACTAGAAAAACAGTTTCAAAATCACCAGTTTAATCATAAAGCCAGCAAATGATTAATATTTGATAAGATAGGTAAAAAAAACCCAAAACAACATTTTAAATAAGCCAAACAATAAGGCTTCTTTTCTAGGCTAGAAATTATGGTCAAAATATGGAAGAAATAATGATCATGCATAGAACTAAAATATTTTAACTAGTTGCTTACACAGGTGCAAAGATCTGCTAAGAAAATGTGTAGCTTGAAGACTCATACTCGAGATGTTTTCCATATAGTTGAGAGGCTGTGTATAGGAATCTGACCACTGGGAAAAATTATGAAATCACAGGCATCATGGGTCACTTGAAATGAGAGCTGTTCTGACAGTAACAATTAGCACCTAGAGGTCACGCCAAAGGAAAACAGAGCTACAAATACAGCTCTTGTAACATTTAAGTTATGAAAATTAGATTGGGAAGATATACTAATTAACCAGTTCAGGCCATTCCACTTGGAATGTCTTTGTTTTTAGACAGTCAAATGAACACAACTGCAAAAGAAACCAAAAAAAGGACATAGGTTAAGAAGAGATTAGTGTCCTGCATGTCAGCCTACAATTAAAGTTTGTGTGAAGCAAGTAAGAAAATCAGGCTGACAGGGTTGAATGGAATAGTTTGTTAACTAAAGACTGAGGGGTACAGAAATATCAAACCAGGATGTGAAACTGAGATAGGGATTGAAGCCTTCCTTATTTCTGAATGCCTGAGTTCATCTTGGGATGTACACAGAGAAGTGCAAGGATGCTGGGCATTTCCCCCATGTGGAAGCTTTTTTACAGTTTATCTTCTAGGTGGTTCATTTATCCCGTAAAGAACGCATCAAAACCTGTGCCATCATGTCATCTTCATCAGCATCATAATCCTAGGAACAAAGGGTACAGAAATGCCTTTACTTCAGCAGCCACGCAAAAAATATATCTTTGATTTGCCAATAAACCAATTTCTCTGGTGACCCCATCTGTCAGGATGAGATTTCCCAGAAGTGGCTATGTGACAAAGCTGTATTCCAGGGTGAGGAAACACATACCACAAAAGTATCATAAGAGAAGCGATGTCGTCTTTGAAGGTGCTCCATGAAGTTAGCACTCCTGTAATTTGGATCTCCCCATGGCATTGAGGCACAAATTGGGCAAACCTTCAAGAAAAACAAAAAAAAGCCAATTGAGCCCCAGTGATTAAGTGCTTTAACATTTACAGTAGGAAGGGCGGGAGAGAGACAGCTAGGAAGACCAAAGTTTGAGGTCTGTGACAATCACTATTCTATGTGCAAAGTTATGTCAGTTTGCTGGGATATTTAATACAAAAGCCTCAGGCAACTCTGAATAAATTTTAATTCATGTCTTAAGATCTCTGAAATGGAATGGTTTACTTTTCTCCCTATGTTATGAAAATCAGAATTCACTAGTCTGCTTGCTTTAGAAGATTTCAGCCTTTCTTTCTCAGCAACTTTCCTTGATCCCCTTTGCAAAGATCACTTCTCTTCAAGAGAGAGAACTTTTTTCCTAAGTAATTTGGAATTCCCCAAAACTTTCCTGAAAAGCTTTCCAAATTCAGTTTCATATTTTGCGATTCCTCTTACATGAGATGGAGCATCAGCAAATAAAGGTGCCTAGAATTACTATATTTTTTTTTGCAAGCAATTTTCCCCATGCTTTATAATACTTGTGTGCTAAAAATAGCAAAGGGGGAAACTGTCTCACATTTTTCCCAAATTGTTTTTATTAATCTGATGTTTGTTACTGTGCCTAATTAACTTGGAATGTCTGCTGGTTTTCAAATGAGAGGAGAATGTGACCTAGCTGAAACAAGAATAGAGACAAGTCACATCCAGAGACTGTATTGAAAACCAACCCCAAAGTCATGTAAGGGTTAAATTCCTGGCCAGCATAACCACACTTGACTTTAACAGGAATAATCATAAATATGTACTTAACTTCAAGAGCCTCTAATTCATTGTTTCAAAGGGATAAAAGACTAGACTTCATTGCAATTCTTGGACCAAGACTTTTTATTACCACTTGTTTTGCATCCATGCTGTGCAATGTTTTGCAGTGTTCAACTAGTCCCTCTTGATCAAAGTTTTTCTCGCTGCAATACGGACAAGGAAAGGTAAAGCGATTTGGGAAGTTCCTGGTTGGAGAGAGAAAAAGAAGTCACTTATCACTGTTACAAAATTAAAAGCAAAAACTTATGTACTCAATACTCAGAAGTTGTCTTAATAGTTTTTAATTAAACCAACAGCCTTATCCTATGCAATTAAAGCAAACTGATTTTATCAATCAGTTTGTAAATTCTTAACAATAGCTTAAGGAACTCTTGATATCCACATTTACATATATTTATCCATGCACAAAATGTTATTTCCTCTATAATGTTATAAATGCCATTTACCACCTTTGTATTTTTTTATTTTAAATAAACAGGGTACCAGCCACTATGCTACAATGCAGATGGGTGTCCTTGCCACAGTCCCTCCCAGCTTCTGGAGCACCTCCTCACTGGCAGAGCACAGGAAAATGAAAAATCCTTGATTTAGGATAGTGCTACTTAGCAAAAACTAAAACATTGTGTGTTATCAACATTATTCTCATACTGAAGCCAAAACATAGCACTAGGAGGAAAATTAACCCTGTCCCAGGTGAATCCACACTACAATAAAGAGACAGAAAGATTAAGTTTTCTTTTTAAAAATGTCTACTTTTACCAAGTACCCTCATCTCAGCCATGTGCATGGACTAAGTAGAAAGCAGAACAGCTCACCTGTGCAGTCAGATGCAGGATTAAGTCTTAGTCTTTAACTATGTGAAAGGATTAAGACAACACCCAAACTAAGCAAAAAAGTAAAGTCTGTTTTAACTATTTATTTTTTTTGGTGACAAAAAAAGTCGAGTATTTCCAGAGAACAGCTAGTTACCTGGTATTGTGAAGTGGTTCTTTAGTTACAGCTTTTACACCTTCCATTATGTAATTCTGGTACTTTGAACAGGAAGCCACATGGCTACGCATCTTGGAGAGATACATCTGCACAGGCAACAATTGCAGAGCAGGGTTAATTTAACCTCTTTGCAGCTACATCTACACATTCAAGCAGAGGCAGCAAAAGCATCTTTCTGCAGACAGCAGTAAAGCAGGAAAACTCAAACACTTCAACTGGAAATGTGGAAAGCTTTGAGATTATAGAGTAGTTAACCTGTAACTTTGCTTCCTGCAGTATTTTACAAATACAACACTGTTCAGGACAACTCAATTTTCTTTATATATTATATATAAAAAAGCCTCATATAAGGCCAGTTTACCTGGTCACTGGGGAGAAAAGACAGTATACAGAAAATAATTTGGCTTTTAGCCCTTCGTATAGATTGTTAATTGTTCAATCCCGTTAGTGAAACTTCAAATAAGGAAATCCATAATTCAAGGCATGACAGTTTGCTATCAGCAGGAATGAAGACACTACTTGAATAAAAAGTGAAAAAGTTAAATTAACTGAACTGTTACCCTCATCTTAGTGTGCCTAATTAATCCTTTCCTTGTCATTTTGCCATCTGCTAAAATATTTTCTTATACACTCAGTGAACACTAAGAAGTCCAACGTAACAAAGGAAATATAACCTGTATGGCATCCTTCCTATCAATACACAGAACACTAAGAAAGACACTAAGAAACAATAAATCTATGGAATACACCATCCATAAAAAAAACTTCGACTCATAACTACTTCAACCAAAGCAAATAAATATCTGTTTAAGAGCCAAAGCGATCACTATCTAAAAACCACATCCAGCGGTTCATTACAACACTCTTCCTACACAGAAACGCTCACAGGAATGACTTCAGAAGTAATATTTTTACTATAATTTAAAACCCAATATCTTTCATTTGAAATTCACTTCCTGAAGAGGTAACAATTAAAAAAAAAAAAAAGTGGAAATTACGTCAACATCTGAGTGCTGCCTATGTAAAATATATTCAGCACTTATAAGAGAAACACAAACATTTTGACCCAATTCTGCAAAAAGCTGAGGAACAAGCACTTTATTTCCCTCTAAGCACTACTGCCAAGCAGGCACACCTCAAGCACATAATTTCTAAATTCTTTCATACTTTTTTATTGCAGCCATTGCAAGTGGTTTCTGTCGTTTCAATTTGTTTTTCCAGGTCCAGAGCTCTGCTCCCAGGTGATAAGGTACTGCGGCAGACACCACAAACGGGCTTTTTCGGCTTCAGACATTCCTGCAGGCACGGCATGCAAAAGCTGGGGGGGAGAAAAACAGTGCGTGGCGAGATCAGCCTCCCTGAAACACAGCATAAATAACCAGAGCCCTTTCATATCTTCTGCCCTAAGTGATAACGGAGTCTCAAGAAAGGATATTAATAGAACAGCAAGCAGACTGTTGACATTTGTGTAGGAGAGGAGCAGGGCTCTAGCTCGTCATGCACACTGTTATCAACTTTTGGACACCACTCTACTTCTCGGTTTCCGCATCTTTCATTGCGAAAGTAATCGAAAGAGAAACCAGAGTTTCTTTTTTTCCTCAACCTTACCTTCCTCTGCCCACCCTCTTTCCTAGAAGCTTCAGACAGCCCGTAACTCGGCGCTGAAGAGCGGAGCTGCCTGCGGTGCGCCCTTGTCCTCACTCCCCACCCACAGGGTCCAGCCAGCGGCCTAGCCCATCCCAGCGCGACTGGGGCCGCCTCACTCCAAAGGAAGTGAAAACGAAAGGCCGAGGATAAGCGAGCCGCGCCTGCCTCCCAAAGCCTCACGGTCCCCGGCCGAGGAAGGAGCCCGCGGGCCCAGCTCCAGCTCCCACCGAGGACCAAGAGGGCCCCAAACCGCCACCGCCTCCAGCCCCCGCGCCCTCGGCAGCCGCTCACACATGTCCGCAGGGCACGCGCACCGGGTTCTCATACACCGCCAGGCCCACGGTGCAGGTGAAACGCGACAGCGGGTCCTGACGTCCCTCCGGGGAGCGTGACGAGCCCCCGCCACCGGCCACCGCCATCTTCCCGCC
>JANHGL010020684.1:25141-40409 GCA_024611195.1 Ceyx melanurus | reverse complement strand
AAGAAAGAAAGAAAGAAAGAAAGAAAGAAAGAAAGAAAGAAAGAAAGAAAGAAAGAAAGAAAGAAAGAAAAAAAAAATTACAGTGAAATGCACAAAGTAATTTCAGGTGAACAAGAGTTAAAAAAGCACAAATCATACTCTTAATACAGAATGTAAGTGATATTTTAATAAAACCAATACATAAATGCAATATATGTATGACAGGGTGTTTTATCAAACCACTGTTTTATACGCAATTGTGAAGTAAATATATCACTAGTGATAATCAACAATACTTCTCTGGTAAATACTCCCAATCCCTGGAAGCAACCTCATTTTGTTAATGACAGTCCTCATATTCTGCTAAATCAATTTCTTTAGGGTACAGATTTGGCATTATCATCTCTGAGTGCCTGAGAGATCACAGATGCCAAAACTGGCAGGGTATCTTTCAGGCTAGCCAGATGCATCAGACCAGGTGTTGACAGGGTCTTAAAAATATTCTGCAACCAGAATACAGTCAAAATCGCTATTACCAATCTCCAGAACAATACTGTGATTATTTAAAAGCATCAAGGAAAGGGAGAAGTAACTCAGAGACCCATGGATAGCCTAGTCTCTGCTAATTTAAGGGCACCAGTTCATATGGGATTGCTATATCCTCCCCACATACACAGAGCAGAGGAGAATGCAAAGGCAGCAAAACCACAACTCAAACATTGAGCAGCACAGAAATCCAACTATGATTAAAATGAGGAAGAAGAAATTAAAAAAAAAAAGTAATTATAATTACAAACTCATCTGCATTATCCAGACTTATAGAAGGGAAAGTGGGAGACTTGTATCTGAAAGAATCATGTATGAGTTACATGGATCACCAAATTTTCACCTTCTGTTTTGATTAGTACAAAAACTTATGTACTAGCTCTTGCATTCCCTTGTTATGTAAGTGAAACTTGCCTGTATTAATTTTAATCTACTATTTTTAATTCTTTAGGGTAGCTAGCTATGCCTAAACACTGCACATACGCAGGGTTACTTATATTTTTGTCTATATGCAAAGATCATCCAGCATCTGGACTCGAAGGGGTCCTATTTCAACAGTCTGCTTACCACCACCAACTTCTTGAGCCCAAAGAAGTGTAACTGTTGAAGGTAAAAGCCTCTGCACAACCAAACCAACCTGTTAATTAGTGTAATACCTGAGGATTTTCACAAAGAGCAATGGACTCTTGAAAATTGATGCGGTAAGATCGTAAAACTTGGACCTGTCCCTTCTCTTTGCAGACTGGACAATATTCACGGGCAGTTGTTTCCACGGAATTACAGTTCTAAAAAAAAGAAAGAAAAAGCAGCATAAATCTGTGTATTAGGTACAACAAGGTAAGACATACATACATACATACCAAGACAGAAAAACAACGTGCAACACTTCTAAATACAATACCAAATACAGTACAAATAAGTAAACTAGATTTTTCTTTTCAATATTTATAAGATATATATTTGTAAGCTAGGGCGTCCTAAGTAGATTTATCTCTTTATTTAATTATTCAAGTATTTAATAAGGTATCTTTAACAACACAATTATGCAACATTTCAATTTGAACTAAAACAGAGGACACACTACCAGGGAACACCAGCTCAGATCAATTTTTGTAGGAATGCAAAACAGTCATAAAAATAGTGCCAGTAAAAAAAATCATAGGCACAGCTTTACTTTTAATTATCTTTCGCCATTGTTATAGATTTCCGTGGAAAATAATTTTGAGATTTTATTTTTTTTTTGTAAAATTAAGACCAATTAAAAATCTCTCAAAGCAGAGAATAATATGAACTTTGCACATATGTAAAACAAGTTTCAACTGACTTTTCCCAAATACCCCACCATGTGGAGTGTCGATTTCCCTATACCAGTCCCTTCTCCAATCACTTGCAAACCATTTGTAGTCTTCTGGGTATCCATCATTCTGAGCCACTGGCTAATTTATGTCACTTGTAACAATGTCATGACCACTAAGGATTTTTCAAAGACTCCTGAAAAATAAGAAGTGAATAAAACAATTAAAGAAAAATTAGATTACTCTTTGGGGAAAAAAAACCCAAACTGACAATAATGCAGCCTGCACATTCTCTGGAAACTAAAACAGAAGAATATTTTCTTAACTGAAAATTCTTATGTACGTTATGTATTCAAAACTTTAATTCATATAATAGATTTAACAACTTTGGACCCTGAATTTGCAAGCTTATCTATACTTTGCATTCTAGAAGGTCTCATCTATTTGCCTGGGCATCTCAGCAGTAAGCTATCTAACCCTCAGAAAGCACAAGCTTCTTTAAAAACTATTTTAAGATGATCCCATATAGTTATAGACGGCTGCTGAGGAGCAGTAGAAAGAAACTCAGCAAACCAAAAAAGGTCTTGCCACCCTTGTACTGAAGATTTTATTCCTAAAATATAATCTAAATCTATTCTCCTTCAACTTAAACCCATTTCCCCTTGTCCTATCAGTCAATGCTCTTGTAAAAAGTCCCTCCCCAGCCTTCCTGTAGGTTCCTTTCAGGTATTGGAAGGCAGCTATTAGGTCCTCCCGAAGTCTTCTCTTTTCAAGACTAAACAATCCCAGCTCCCACAGCCTGTCCTCATAGCAAAGGTGCTCCAGCCCCTGGATCATCCTTGTGGCCCTCCTTGGAATGCGCTCCAACAGATCTATGTCCCTCTTATGGTGGGGACACCAGAACCGGATGCTGTATTCAAGGTGGGTTCTCACAAGAGCAGAGTAAAGGGGGAGAATCACCTCTCTTGACCTGCTGGCTACGCTTCTCTTGATACATCCCAGGATGCAGTTGGCCTTCTGGGCCGCATAAGCACTGCTGGCACATGTTGAGCTTCTCATCTATCAACACCCCCAAATCCTTCTCTTTGGGCCTACTCTCAACCCATTCTGTGCCCAGTCTGTATTTGTGCCTAGGATTGGTCTGACCCAGGTGAAGGACTTTGCATTTTGACTTGTTGAAGCTCATGCAGTTTGCACTGGCCCATTTCTAAAGTCTATCAAGGTCCCTCTGGATGGCATCTCTTCCCTCAAGTGAGTCCCTGACACCACACAGCTTGGTGTTGGCTGCAAACTTACTGAGGGTGCATTCAACGCCATTGTCCATGTCGCTGACAAAGATGTTGAACAGCACTGGACACAGAACAGAGCCCTGAGCTTTTCCCATGTCAACCATCACTGTAGCTTTGTCATAGAAGGTCACTAAATTAGTCAGGCTAATTAATTTAAGTTGAACGTCATCAATGCAGTATCTTTTCTTCATCTACGATTGTTCCCTTTTCATTGCTTCCACTGAATAACATCCTCTCCCAGACCATAATACTTTCAACATTTTTTCAAACTACAGCACTAAATACAGATTACAGCTCCTTTTAAAAAAAAAAAAAAAAAAAAGAAATGTCCTAAGACATTCTCAGAGAGCTGTATAAATACCAGTTCAACCCAGTACCGTTTACAATACTGGGCAAGGAGAGGTCCTACAGAACTGGACAGAATGCTAAAACCCATCAGAGTACGAATTAAAAAAAAAAAAAAAAAAAGCACAGTAGGAAATTGTAACAACTCATTTCAAACCAGTCCTCAATGGCAACTTGATAGGGTCAAAATAAGAAGACACTGTATCCTGTTGACACTTTCAGGATTACACTTTTTAGGATTACTGGGCTGCAGCACATACAGTTCACCCTGACTTTTAAACCTAATCGTTGTAATGGAAGGAAATAACATAAAAATACCAACCCATGTGCCTTCTAGTGCATGTTTAGTTTTCAAACTAGAGTTGGAAGGTATACAAGACGCAGCATGGTCCTGGGCTCATCCAAGGTAAAAAATAATTAATTAGCTCAAAGAATACAAGCCTGTTGGACTATAAAGGAAAGACAAGCACTAGAATTTTGCATGCAGTGCAAACTGCACTACCACTCTGTGACCTAACTCTATTAAAATATATTTAGTCTAACCTGGAACTTGATTTTTTATTTTTTTTTTTTGCATACAATTACAATCCGTGCAGATATCAAGCATACTAAAATACATAACAACTTTACTCTCCATGCTATAGCTAGTAAGAAAATGCCTCTAAATTGTTCAGGTGACTTAGTCAATTCTCAGCCTGGAGCAGTCTCAGTTCTCTGAAGTCAATAAAACACATAGATCACAGGACTGGAGCTCTAGGTAAATTCTCACCACATAAATACAAGACACGGAGAGAAATGTTAGTAACACTAACAACTTGTAAATTATTCCTCTGTAAGCGTGCCCTGGTTTTATAAAGCATATTAATTTCTTTGCAAGTCCCTGCTTCCCCGTTCTCTCAAAAGGAAAGCAAGTGTTTTTTTTCTGTTACTTCACTTCTGTTCTTGTTCATTGATACAATGTCTTCTCATTTGTTACTCTCCTTTTTGAAGCTTAAATACTGTTCTGATGTACAATAATCACCCAGCAATAGTGCTATAGTACCGGAATCCAGGACTTTGATTGCACTTATGAATATAATAAACATTTTTAAAAATAAATAAATAATTGCCCTTTTATTTCAAAGACATAAAAACAACAAGCAAATAAAACAGGTCTGATAGTACTAGATAAGCAGTGGTACCAAGTGGCCTACCTCTACTTTTCAGTATTTGTATCATCACAGCAAGTTCTTGGAGATCTTTTTGCATAATGTACAAAAATTTGGCATCAGATCAACAGTTGCCAAGAAAAGCATCCAATTAAAAGACTGCTGTATCAAGCACTGAAAAAGCCCCTGTAGCAACGTGTAATATCTTCATTGCAGGTGGGAAAGCACACAGGAATGTCCTTCCAAGCTTATTGTGTCATGTTTTAAACCATTTATGCTCCTTCCCTTCTTTCATTCTGGATACCTGAAATATGCAATGCAAACTGTGCTATGGACCTGTTATAATTATTAAGGATATAATTAGGTTTCCTCTAGCAGATAAGCTGATCTAATAGCTTGCTGCTGCAAAATGGGAGGTCTCCCTTTTCTCTCCCTCTGCCTTCCCAGACAGCTCACATCCTTGCCAGACTTTCCACATACTAACTGAAGCTACAAATCAACATAAAACTCAGTAAAGCACAAGTTTTTCTGCTATTCTAGTGAGCTAAAATAGTCTATTAAAAGGCCAAAAGAGCTACAGATCTGACAGGCCAGAAGACAGAAAACAAGGGGAAGGAGGATGGAGATAAGGATTTGATGGATGAACAGCTAAGGAATTGGCTGGATGGCTGCATCCAAAGAGTTGGGTCAATGTCCTAAGTAGAAACCAGTAATGAGTGGTGTCCCTCTGGGACAGAGCCAGTGCAGTCTCTGCGACTTTGGGGATTTCACCAAGCTAAGTAGTGCAGTTGATACACTAGAGGGATGGGATCTTATCCAGAGGAGGGACCTTGACAGTGGAGAAACACTGGAACAAATTTCCCAGAGAGGTGGTAGGTGCCCCATCCCTGGAAACATTCAGGGTTGGGTTAGATGGGGCTCTGAGCAACCTGATGTCACTGAAGATGTCCCTAATCACTGCAGCAGAGGTTGTACTAGATGACCTTTAGGGTCCCTTCCAACTACTATGTTTCTATGGGTATATGAAAAGGGACAGAGACTACATGTTTTGCTGACAAATCATTCAGTCCTGAAGTAAAAACCCATGAGTTAGTCTGAGAACAATATAGCCTGAACTAGTGTAGTTTATTACAGCTGCAGGTAAGAGCTGCAAGATTTTATGAAGGCCCTGGCATCGGCAAAGCCTCAGGCTCTGAACCAAGGCCGTGGAGACGAGGGACAAGGGTGGGATGCCAGTTAAGCAGCTGCCAGGTCTGCGCTGACCCAGTGCATTGGTTGCTGCCCTTCCTTCAACACCCAAAGGTGGCCAAGTGTTTCAGATAAACCTGTGGTTAAACAGTCTCCTTAGTTATTAATCCACATCCAAAATGATCCTTATGTTATGGAAAGGCTGGAGGAGAAAAAAAAAGGTGGTGGTAAAGTTCATCGTCAGAACATCGGAAAACAGTGCAGGGGAACAGACGTGCACCTCGGGGAGCCGGCGGCACCCGTGCACAAATGGCGCACACCGCAACCGCAGAGCTACTGACGTGAAATACACAGTCGGCATTTAGAACCCCCCCTCGCCCGGCTCCGCCACAGCCCGCGGAGCAGCCACCCCGCAGCAGCCCGCCCAAAGGCTCGGCGCGCTCCGCACCGCGCCGCGCACACCGGGCGCGCCCCTCCTGGCCACAGCCCCCCATTCCTGCAGGGCCCCAACCCCGCTCTCACCTGCGGGCCGCTGCCGCCGCCGCTGCTTCCGGCGCCCTGCGGAGAACACTCGACCCTGGAGCCGAGCTCCCTCAGCGGCCTTCCCGCGCAGCCAGCCTCTGCCGCATGTGCGCTCAGCGGGCGCAGGAGCGGATCCCGCTATGCGGCCAGCACGCGCCGGCCGTTGCTCACCAGCACGCGGCGGCCGTTGCTCACCGGCACGCGCCGGCCGCTGCCTCCGCGCAGGCAGATGGACGGCGTCGTCAAGCGCGGCCGCCCGCCTGCATCCTGCGCAGTTTCCGGCGCGTCCCCGCCGCCATGACAGCCCGCCCCAAGCCGTACCCGGCAGGCAGCAGATTCGGAGCCGCCGCCGGGTGGCGGGCGGGAGCGGAACTGCGCGGTCGCGGTGCGAGCAGCGCCTGAGGTATTCTCCCCTCCCCCTTGCCTTTCCTTCTCGCTGCGTTGCGCGGAGCTGTGGGAGGGGACGACCTGGGCCGCGGCCCACCAGCCGCCGTGAGGGCCGGCCCTGCCAAGAGCGAGTGGCGCGCAGCTCCCCTCCGCCGTCTACCCGGGTGCCCCGCACCTACTCCCCTCGGCCTGCTGGAGAAGCGAAGCGTGACAGCCGGGCTCGTTGTGTCTGACTGGCAGGACTTGGCAGCCCTGCCCTTCGTAGGCCTGCGGCCCCGGTATCGAGAGGGACCACACTACCGCCTCACAGCCGCGTAGCTCCCGGCGATGCTTTTGCGCGATGCTCGGGGCAGGGAGTTGAGGATTAATGTGCAATTCATTGAACACCCGCTTAAAATCACGCCCAAGTTGTGGCTTATCCTTGTCCGAGGTCTTGCCTTTCTTAGCACCGAGATGCTGGTTCGGCCAAGTCTTATACTGAAGTGCTACTGTAATGTGCAGGCTCCCTTTTGAAAAATCTCTTAAGCAGCCTAGAGTTTGCCTTGCAGTAGTTTTGGGAGATTTCAGTTTCAAGAGGTCATTTGGGGCTCTCGGTCTCAACTAGCGTTTCTGTATTAGCAGAGTGTCAGGCAGAAGTAGTTCGGGTATTTGACGCGAGCTTTTGAATCCAGATTGGCCTCTTCGAGCGTGAGCTGTAAGGAGCTCAACGGCATTTAGGTCAGTGCTTTGCTGCAGTTGCGTCAAGAACGCTGTCGGTGTGGAGTAAGACAGCCTGGTCCCTGTGCTGGAGGATGGAAAGAGTCAGGAAACTGTTTTAGTGATAGCAAAAAAAAAAAAAAGCCTGCTTTCATATTGCCTGCCTCTGCTTTGCTGACATCTTACTCTTGGTTGCATTTTTTAAAAGTGTTTAGAATTGTATGATTTATGTCTTGAAATAATCGGTACGATGGCTCCATTGTAACATCCAGAATCTAGCTTTTTCCTGTAAGTACTTCTTTAGTTTGAACAGCACTATTTTGACGTTTGAGTTAATGTTTGAGGATATTTTGCTTTTTTGAAGGAAGTTTGCCTGACTGGTGAAAGATTGTAATGAAACTTGGTCATAGTTTGGTGTGGACGACTTTTTTTAATTTGATCTTGGAGTTGGATTCATTAGGATTTTCATTTTGGAGAAAGTATTCTTTTGTACTTTCATGAGGAGTGTAAAGCAGTTTTGGATATGATGAGTAGAAGGAACCGATTGGCTCCACAGCCATCGAGGCTGCTGTTTCTACATACACATCAAATTCAATGTGCAAATATAATCTCTTTTATAGTTGCTCTGTTTGTTAAACCTCATCAAATAATGCAAGCCACTGAATAATGTTGTTCAGTAGTTCCATTGGGTAGTGTATGTATGCAATGATTTTAGTGTTTCTAGGATTCTGAGTATTGTGTTTTTACCCCTAGTAATACTTACCTGTGGTTGAAATACAGCGTTTGGATGTATGAAAATTAATATATGCTCTATTTATTAATTACAATAATAAATTTTTAGTTCCATTTCATTGTAGTTTTCCATTTTTTCAAGGGGTATCCATTGATTTGTTTGGGATTTCTACCAAGCATAAGCTTTTGTTTCAAATATATATGCTGCCTAACATATGATGTGGTAAAAGGTGTTTGCTTGTCTGTGCATGTTTGTGCTCTAGAATGTTTTTCCTGCTTGTTAGCAAAGCTCCAGTATAGATTCCAGTGCTCTGATAATTCAAAATTAATTCCTTGATGCTGTTAAGATTTTTAAAGCTACATAATGCCTTCATTTTCTGATTTGTCTCACATCCCCTTCTGCCCCCCCTCGCTTTTTTGGCAGGTTAACTTACATTTGGGGACAACATTTTTAGCAGGACTTGTAGTGATAGGGCAAGAGATAATGGTTTTAAACTGGAAAAAGATAACTTTAGAATAGATAGAAGAGACTTTTTTTTTTTTTTTTTTTTACAGTGAAGGTAGTGAAACATTGGAAGAGGTTTCCCAGAGATGTGGTAGGTGGCCCATCCTTGGAAACATTAAAGGTCCAGTTGGACAGGGCTCTGAGCAACTTGATCTCACTGAAGATATCCCTGCTCCCTGCAGCAGGGGTTGTACTAGGCGTCCTTTAAAGTCCCTTCCAACCCAAAACATTCTATGATTTCAGGTATTTTCTAGACACTGTTAAGTATCACAGCATAATTTATTGGTGTCCCTCTTTTTTTTTTTTCCTCTCTGACATTCAAGCTGAGTAAAGCAAAAAAACATGGGCCAAAGACAGAATCCAGACCCGAGTTTTTCCATGTACTCAAGGAAGAGAGTTTGCATGTTGGCAAAGAAAAAAATTTTTTGGGTACTTTTTTCGACTCACAGTACAAAAGAACTTCATTTGGCCTGAACAAAACAATCCTAAAGTAATTGCTACTACATGGTGCAAACTCCAGAGTCACCAGAAATTGGTTTGAGTGTTCCAGATGGGAACTGGTAATCACTTTAGGATCTAGTTAGACTGCTGTTTGCTCAAACATTTTCTCCAGCATGTTGCATCATTTTGACTACATTTGGCTTGTACTTAACTAACAATCTGTGAGCACATGGCTTATTTCTGATTTTATTTACTTCCTCTCCACCTTTAACTGTTTTTTCTTAAGATAGGAGGCGTATAATTTTTTTTTCTGATACCTGAATTCTTGAAGCTGTTCTAGTTCAGGCAAGTGAACATACATGTCTTATTTAACCTTCTGAATCAAAGTATCCTCTTGTTACACTCTGTTTTCAAGCATAATTTGCCAATTTCATTATTACATTGACAATAAAGAATTATTAACTTTAATTTGATGTTGCTTTTTAAAAGCAGGATATATTTAACTCTGCTTTCTCTTTTTGTTTGGCCTTTATGCTGGCTTTCTGTTCTTCTGCATGAAAGTCTGAGATTTGTAAGTTTCTTTCTTTCTTTCTTTCTTTCTTTCTTTCTTTCTTTCTTTCTTATAGTTCTAAGTGATTGATTTATGGCAGAATTTAAAGACATTTAGTCAGTGTAAGATTCGTTAGTTTTGAGAATGCCTTGCTGCTCTTGCTGAAAATGGCTGGTGTTTTACAGGTCTTAGTAATGGACTAGTACAGGACTAGTAAGATGTAAAATGTGCTGTTTCTCTTTTGTATGTATATATATAAAAGGGAAAATAACTCCTAATGTTATCTCTTCAAGTGTGCAATTTTTAATGTAACACAAGACTCTTTCAAAAAGGATCTAATAGTTCCATTCTGGTTTCTAACATCTTCTAAGGCTGGCTGTTTCGTTTTCTTGAAAATAAGTGGTAGTCGAACATACTAATTAAAGTTCAACCCTTGTGGCTCTTGGAAAAGGTTTCTAAGTATCTTGCCTGAGGAACTTGGTTCAGATGTTAACAAAAGGAAGAATACTAAGTAAGATATTTGCCATCCAAGAAATTAACTGCTTCTTGATAAACTGTAAAATGTTCCTCCAGACATTTGTCATGTATTCCAGTTTCTGGTACTTTCGAAAGGAAGGAGTCTCCTCAAGTAAGCTGATTCTGTGGTGCCAAGATGGTAGTCCATACTGAAAAAGAAGAAGGAGCAATGATGTATTTTGTAGAAAGTTTAAAAGTGATAGAATATTCTTATTTTTCCAGCTAAACTTATACTGGCATATTGTTGCCTATCCATTAGAGACTTTTTCCCTCCAGTAATTATAAGTGAGCTAAATTTTATCACCATTATCATGCAGTTCTTTTTGTATTTAGTCTTGGATTTTTTTTGCTTTCTTCCATCCCATTTAGGAAAACATCCCATGTACGGATGCTCATACTGTCATAGCCACTGACACTATGCATGAGCAAAGAGAAACTCCAGTTACTGGCATCTTTTTTCTTATATGTGCAGTATAAATGCAAAGTACTAGTTTAACAATACCTGTCCTATCTCCTCCTTCTTGAACTGCCAACAAATTGAATGCTTCCCTGATTGTTAATGGAATTGCAGGAGTCTAGATAGATTATTAAAACTGAAGGGAGTAATTCTGTGTGAACTTGAAGCATTTGCAAAATATTTCCTGGATTTGAATTAAGCTTTAGTGATTAATTATTTTTTTTAATTAATTTTTATATACATACATATATAATTTTTTTTTTACATCTCAAAATGTAGTATCAAGCTTGGTGTTAATGTGTGTTTGTGAAACAGCTAATGAATCAGGTGGTATTAATTCATTCCTTAGGTAGGGTTAATCAAAATAATTTGTCTTTATGAAGTGTAGGACATAGATACTTTTATATGTCACTTTTTATTTTGTGGTGGGTCTGAAAGGCCACATAATGATTGAGTTTTGTTATACTGGTTGCAATAAGAATGCATATTGCCATCAAAAAACAAACACTTGCATCCTGGAAACCATTATCCTTTTCTAAATACATCTTTCTCTAAACATATAAATAAATGTTAAAAAAAAACAAACAAAAAACAAACAAAACCAAAACCAACAAAACCTTCAAGTTCTTTGTAGAGCATTTTTCTATAATTCTTAGGTCCTGTGCTGGTGTGGGTTAATGCAGTTAATTTCGTTGCAAACAGGTGTTCTTTAGTAAAATTTTACTTTCTAAAACACAAAAGCAATATAGTTTGATGTTAAAAGGGAGTTTAAATATTTAGTCAAATCAATTATTGTGGTTTATTAATAAGAAAAATATTAAAGTTTATTGCCAAAACTATAAAATAAAGTTATCTAAGGTGGAAATGTAGCTGGTGAAGATGTTCTGTCAGTCTGGGAATGTGTCTGATCTCTCACATTTGGCTTTAGAATTATTGCTTGATTCCTGGCTCTGGTTGCTTCCTACCTGCATCTTTCAGTCAGGTCCCTTTGACAATCACGTGGTCAACACGTGCATCACCAAGTAACCTGACTTCTGACACTTATACACTGGCTGGAAAGGTTGCTGTGACATCTAAATTTAACTATTTTTGTGGATAATTAAAAGTTCTTGGAGACCTTTTATTTTAAGAGCTAGTATATCAGGTCAAATAGGGACAGAATCTCTATGCAGTCTAGTATACAATGATGGCTGTTAATGAATGCTTGAGGAAAGCATGCAAATATTGTCTTGTACTGTAGAATTTTAGAGTATTTCAATGTATTTTTTTTTAATATTGGTGTTTAAAATGACTTTCAGATAGGCCTAAGACCAAGGTTATCAAAGCTGCTAAAGTAAATTTCTTTCTTTGTATATATCTTGCTACTGTTTAATTCCTGTTGGTGTTGTTACCACTTAAATAGCATTTTTATGGTTTACATTACAGTGTCCCAAGTAAACAAACATGACCATGAAAAACAAATAAATGAACAAAGTAAATTAAAATACTTTATTTCAGTTATATTTAAAATCTTTAATTTTAAGTTGTATTAATATCTGAAGTTATTTACAATATCAGGAAATAAACATTTAAACAAAATCATTTCTTAGAAGATGAGTTTTTCTTCTCTGTTTCGTTAATGTGCCAGAGTTCATGTATTGCCAGACAGTATAGATAAACAGTTACTGGTTTTCATGTGTCAGAACAGGGGGAAGTTACTGAATTAATAGAAGTCAAATTTATTTTGTAATTCAGCCTGTGTTATTGTGTAATCATAGTTTTATAAAACATTTCAACATTGTTTTCCCTTTATATTTGTATTGTTTCTGTGATTTTTTTTTATTATTATTTATTAGCAATGCTGTACCATGTTCATGCATAAAAGGTGTAAACTTGAATATAAATCTAAAATGAAGATCCTTGTCAGAGCAAAATTGGAGGTACAAAGTAAAACTGCAGTACTAAATCAGAGGCTCCCAAACTAACTTTGCTAAAGTTCAGTCACTGGCATTGATGATTAAAGGATTGTTGGTGAAAATGATGTTAATTTGTCTGGTTTTATAGGTGTCTCTCAGAGCATGGCCTTTATGTTATGTTCATCAACCTGTGAAGCACACCTGAAACCAGGACCCAGCTCTGTGCTTCCTGCCTCTCCTACCAGTTTATCATTCCCTGCTTCATACGATTCTTGTGTGTCAAAATGCACTCAGATACGGCGGGCACACTTGGAAAAGTGTTCTTCAAACAGTGCCTGCTTAAAAGACATTTCAAGTGAAATGGAAGCAAGATCCTAGTTACAGATCTAGTTGGGGAGTGCTGTCATGTGCCATGCTTAAGAATAAGGTACAGCAAGTAACTGGTCTACAAACCCTTTTGCAGATAAGTAATCCTATCAAAGGCAGTTGAGTGCATTTGATTAAAGATTACATGCTATTAGTGGTCCACAAGGTTAAGAGTACAATCTGTATCATTAATGAATATTCAAATACTAATGTTGTTTTGAGCAGGAGGTTGAACTAGATGGCCTCTGATGTCTGTTCCAGCTATTCTAGCTGGAATCTATTCTAGATTTTATTATTATCACACATTATGCAAACATATTTATTTTAGAAAAACACACTAATTGAATAAACTAATCTATCAAATTATTGTAGATATTTATCCATTTAAAACAGAGAAATAAACACATGACTTTTTGTTTAGTGCATCAAATTCCTTGTATGGAGTTTTATATCAGATTTAATTCCTTTTAGAACAATTCCTTTCTAGCATGCAACTGACGAGTCCAGCTCTGGAACTAGTCCAAAATACAGTGCCTGAATATTTTATGCTTTATTTGCAGTTGAGCAGTGTGAATGAACTTAAGCCCACTCTGCCCAATTCAGGTACTTCTAGCACTGAGAATATTGTAACAAAGCTATCGCTGCAGGTTAGCAGTCTGAGAATGGCTTGAGGCCCTAAAAACTTTCCAAAGTGAGGAGTCAGAATGTGAGGGCACTGTTATATTAAAAAAAAAACAAAAAAAAACCAACAAAAAACCCCACCATATAAAAAAACCCCAAACTAAGCCCACCACCATTCAATAAAACCAGCAAAACCTCCCACTGTTACAATATACTATGTAGATTTTTTATATATATAAACATTGAGACGATTGAGTTTAATAATAATTGTTAATAAACAATACATGTTACATGAGGATTAATATGAACATGTTTTATCATTATTTAAGAATTTTTTTTGGTAACAGTAGTATGGATCCTTCTCATTCAGGTGTGCAGGGAATTTAAATTAATTCAATTCCTGTGTTTTGATAAAACTTGTACATATTGATACCTCATTAAACTGTTTTTATTTATTAATAGTTGTTTACTTTTAAGCAAGAAATTGGTGATGAGGGAGGAAACCTCAAAATTACTGCCTGTAAAAGGCAAATCACTTTCATATGCATGTGACCAGAAATGTTTTTATGTAACATTTTAACTCCTCCAAATATGTGAATTAACCATAATAAGAGGTTATAATTGTTATCACATCTTACTAGTGCCAGCATATTTTAGGGAAATATTTGGTTGTTTATATGCTTTTATTTTAAAAGAAAAGGAGGATGAGAACATAGTTAAGTAATGTGTGAAGGACTTGACCCATCTTCAGGACTTTCAGGGAGTATAAAAAAAAGTTAAAATGAATAAGTGTCATTAGAAAGGAACAGAGTGATTTCTTTGTGCTACTCTTCACCACAAAGAGGTTGTGGACATGTTATTTTTTTCAATTAACATTTATGGGACATTATCGGATTAGAGAATCAAAAGACTGAATGATAGAATAAAGTGCTAAAGACCCTTAAGTCATGAGAACTCGATGAGATCCATTCATTCAGTAGTTCTGAAGGATGAAGTGCCTGATCTGCTAAGAAGAACGCATCTCGTTAGGATGAGATGCTGTGCCAGAAGACTGGAAGCTATCATGTGTTGTACGTGCTGTACTTCTAAAGTGAACACAAGGAGCAAATCTGGAATCTGCAGACCAAGGATTTATATTTCAATGCCATGTAAGTAGATTGGAATAATAAATTCAAGTAGTTCTGTGAGCACAATATCTAACAGCTCCTAATTTTCTGTTTAGTTTTGTATCTTGGAGGTACCAGCTGCAGCTGGGATACTGACAAGGTGTGTCTTCTATGCACATGTTTGTTGTCTTTGTAACAAGAGCATATACTGCAGCCTCTACTTCAGTTTGGACAGTTTGTGGGTCAATCCTCTCTCTCCACATGCCCAGTACTTTAGTTTCTGAAATCTCTGAATTATTATTAAACTGTAAATTAGTTTCCAATCTTCCTCTTTTGTCAGAAAGAGCGCCACTGGATGAACGACTCGACTCAATGTGAGCACATCGTTCTCCTATCGGAGCTACGAATGGAGCCAATGTGGCTAAGTCGTAACCCCCTTCAGCCAGACTATCGGCTGGACCCGAAGTAACGACTGCAATCAATGTGATTGTTCAGCGTCCTTCAACTTTATTCACAACCATTCTACATTTATAGTGTTTCTAAAAGCAAAGCGTGTTTACATTTCTTCAAACAGCAGAGCTACAGAAATAGCAGTTATCATTCCTCTCCCTGTGTGAAGCTAGCAGTTTCCCAGGAAAAGTTTTGCAGGTGGACAGAGTTCTGTTTTCTACATCACACAGGAGG
>JANHGL010020684.1:0-22901 GCA_024611195.1 Ceyx melanurus | reverse complement strand
TGCTCAGGCAGGGGGGTTGGACTAGATGATCTTCTAGGTCCCTTCCAACCCCTAATATCTATGAATCTATGAATTAAAAATCAGAAGATAGTGAGGTAAGCCTTGGAAATGTAAGGATACTCAGACAGGGACAGAAGTAATGCAAAGGAGGCTGTTGCTTTAGTGAAATTCTGAAAGTTGAAATGCATTTCGATGAAATAATAAAAAAAGAGAATTAATGTATACATACTTCTTAAATTTTCCAGGTTTACTTTGCAGTATGAATGTATATATCCACCAGATACCGATTTTAAAATGTTTTTATTTTGTTTTATAAATTATACAGATTTATTTATAAAAAATTAGGTCTTTGATACATCTGACTTTATTATCTAAATATATTTAAAATATTCTTATAAGCTTATTATTTTTTCCTGTTGTGGGAATGGATTGTTGGGTGTACATTAATTCAGAACATAGTTCCACAGAAGCCGAAGTAGTATAATAGCAAAACCTAAACCAGGTTAGTATTATTCAGTAATAGTGCTTATGATGTCTGTAATACAGATGTTGAGAGCAGTGTATTTTTCTTCTGAATCCTTCAGCAAAACTATTATTGTGCCTCTCACAACCTCAGAACTTCATTCTGTTCTCCCAGGTAACAAAGGACATGACAAGCAGAAATGGTCTCAAGTGGTTCCAGAGGAGGTTTAGGTTTGACATTAGAAACAATTTGTTCACAGAAAGGGTTGTAAAGCACTAGAACAGGCTGCCCAGGGAAGTGATGGAGTCGCCATCCTTGGGGGTGTTTAAAAAATATGTAGATGAGGTGCTTAGGAACATGATTTAGTTGTGACCTTTCAGTGCTGGGTTAACAGTTGGACTCAATGATCTTAAAGATCTCTTCACAAAAAGAATTCCATGATTCTATGATACCTTACCTTGCTCCTGGGGCTTGTGATCCAGGAATGTCTGAGAAAGGGCTCATTGGCTGTGACAGCTGAAGTATAGCTTACTGCAGGGAATAGCAACAATAGCATGACTGAATACTACCACATTATGCAAGTTTTGGTTCCCAGCACTGTAACGTTCATTTGAGAGCAGGCCCAGGAATTTGTGGTCCTGATCATTAGCATCTAGCTTAAATCTTCTCCTCTTGTATCCCACCATTTTAATGTTGTCATGTTGAACTGGTTGGTTACATTTTAGGAGGCAACTCTTCTGCCTTATGTGCAGTATAGCTGTGGGCATTTCAGATACCCAAGAGAGGGTATCTCCCGACATGCTTACAAAGAAGAGGTGATGAAGCCTGTGCCATGCCTTAAAGATTAACTTCATTATCCTATCATGGAATGGATAACTGTGGATGTTATGGAATACATCTTACCATTCAAATTCTGCACTTGGTATCAAATGAGGATCAGTACATCAGAGAGTGGCAACTGGTGACTTGAATTTCATTTTATTCATCACTGTGAATATAGCAGTCATTTAGAGACCTGGCTTTGGGACTCCAGTTACTTCAAAAGGACAGTGGTTCAATTGAAGACTCTTAAATTAAGGGTGAATTATTTCAGTTTGTAGATGAATGAAGTGCCCTCTGCTTTGGTTTAAAGGCCATTGTTGACTTACCTTTTTACTAAGTTCTACCAGTTGTTTTCATGACTACTTCTGAATTGATTGAGCTCTCCAGTTCATTGATGAAGATGATCATGATTCTTTAAGCAGTGTCTGTCTTGGCACAGCCTTCTGCTTCTAAACACCAAGTGAGTGTGTTGAGAGTCTGATCTGTTTCTGATACTGTTTTTTCTCTCCTTTTTTAGAGACAGCAACTTTCATTGCAATTTGCTGTGGACTAACTTCCTATGCGATAGTTTCATCCTGGAGGATTAAACAATCATCAGTCATATATGTTCCTCCAATCTTGCTGATCTGACTGTCCTTCACACAACAAAGGGTTATGAACAGAATCTTGTACCTCTAAGGGGCACAGCGTGTGGCCAGAGAAGAGTGCTATGTGGAATGAATTTTTATTCATTTAATGCTTTATTTAACAAGAATATCCAAGATTAATCTTACCTTACTAATAAAGAAAGGAAGACTTCTGATGATTAAAAAGAGCATCTTGGCTGAGACATGTGGGGGAAAAAAAAAAAACCCAAAACATTGGAATTTCCATGAAAAAGAACAATTTCCCTCAGTTTAGCCCCCGAATCTATTCAAAGAAATATCCCATTGTTAAAAAAAATCTGCATGTGTCAAAATGAGCCGGAAAGTTGGTTTAAAAGTAATAACTTACAGTATTGCATCCTTTAAGATGCTTTCTGTAAGTAGCAAATATTTTAGATGAGGTTATTTTGTAACAGAATTTCATAGCATGGATAAATTACAATTCCTATAAATAATAGACTATGTGTACTGGCAGGTCCTTAAAGTGCTCTGTTAACTGTAATGAGAGAATCTTTCTATATAGAGATGTCATGTTTGTTCAACAAGATTTTCTGTGTAAGTACTATTTATTTCTGACAGGATGGTACTATTATAAGGATTGTACTATTGATTTTTATCTTCATTTTTTTTGTTGATTTGTATCTTCAATTTTTTTTTCTTTCTGAGGCTGATCAACTAGCAAACAAAACCTCCAACTTTTTAGTACCTCAGTTTGCAACACAGATCCATCTCTAAGATTATAACAAATTTAAGTTACAAAAAATAAATATCTCATTTGCCTTGGAGATAACATTCAAAGTGTTCTAAGAGGAACACACTGATTAAAACATTTATTTTCTCTTTTTTTTAGCCCTTTTTTGCTTTAAGGAATACCTGGGGAAGTAACTAAAGTGTTTTCCTCTAAAAGCAAAAAGGTTGGGTTTTTTTTTAACAGTGCAGCTTGAATTTGCAGATGCTGTTTCTAACAACTCAAAGCACAGACAGTGACGGCAGTACTATTGTGCAGCAGCACTAAGGGGATTTTACTGGGTAACTACTTGCCTGTTAAATGTCATTGGCAAGTCAGAGATAATTTCCACAGATGTAGTCTGAGGAGGAGTAATTGCTTTTATGTGTATTTTTCAAGCTAAAAAACACAGTGTTTCTACTAAGATTCAAAATTATCCCAGCTTTTTTTTTTTTTTTTTTGTGGAAGGAGAAAAAAGTTATTTTTGAAACAACAAGTACTATGAAAAGAATAGTGACACCTGAGTGGCATGCAGCAAACTCTTGTCAGCTGACCTCCTGACAGCATCTGGCAGAAATTAAAAATATGGTTTGTCTCTAGTAATTCCATTAACATTTCAAAGGTTGGTGATGTTCTGGGAATTACAAAGGAGAATTTATTTTGCAAATTAAGAATTAATACTTTAAAGCCTTGCTTGTTCTAGGAATATTGCAGCTGCCTTGCAATAGGCAAATGGACTACATCTGAGACACTTAAGTTCTCTATCAGGTGTTTTGCTACTTTATCTGTACTAGCATAATTAAAGTACCAGCCATCTTTCCCTATAGTGTGAATAGACCTGTGTCAGTATATAACTGCATATATTGGTATCTTAGTTCCATTTAGAAGGAAACAACCTAGGAGGGCTGGTCCAATTCCATAAATTGGTTTTAATTATACTGCAGTTGCTATGGCTGTATAAACTATTTGTATTGGAGACCTTAAACCAGGAGAAAGCGCCTTCATTCTAGTTTATTTGCCATTATGCATAAAGTCCCTTAAAAAGTTACACCACTGCAGTTTCTGAGGTTTGATTTGTCTTGGTGGGCAAATTTCCCTTTACACAAACTTACTCCATCTCTGCTAGAGAGTATAAACTGTGTTTGACAGTAAAAGTGCATCTTTCTTTCTGATGTAAGCCTAATCAATTTGACTTATGCAGGAATGCATAAATTTACTGTGAATTATTATAGTATTTCCATCTGGCTTCGGGCACCAAGGCCTGAGCAGCTGTCCCCACCCCAAATCCTAGTTTAACTCTCTGTTGTTGAGTATGGAACACAATGTTTTGTGTGCTCTGATCAAACTTTCAACCACTGTTACAGATCAGTGTGTTGCCTTGCTTTCCTGCTGTGTAAATTAATGTGTTACCTAAGAAAGAATTTTAAAAGTTGAAGTCAGAATATAAGAACTTGGATCACTTGCAAATAAGGATGATCTGCAATGCCCTCATTCTGTAAAGATAATGTTAAGCAGATTCCAATAGTTCCTGGTTTAAAGCTACAGGTGGGGACAGATCTAGATCCCATATTCAAAGGTGGGGACAGGACTGTAATGGGAAATGGACTGAAAATCAGTATAAGCCCTCTACTTTAAGCCCAGGAGCAGTAAGGAAACAACTTACAGACTAACTTGCAGGAACAGAAAGAGCCAAAAGCCCAGAGACCTTTGACCATTCAGAGAACATTCACTAGCTGTAATTAGTTGTTCTCTGTCCTATGCTTATTGACTGTTCCACCTTCTTTACAGCCATTCTACCTCTAGTTCTGCTTCAATCCTGTTTACTTCACATTTCCCCCCCCACCCAATCTGCCCTGTTTACTCTGTATCTCCTTAGATTTTCTTTGCAAGCAAAAGCCATCTCCAAAACAGAACTACTGTTACGTTTAGTACAACCACGCTGTTTGTGCTGTGCGTGAACTTTTCCCCCATGCTCTCTTATCTTTTTAGACTGTTGGTTTTTATCTGATAGGGACCATTTACTGTTCTGTTTATGCACTGTCCAGTCACTTCAGTTTGCATTAGTCCCTAGGAGACCTTAAATATGTTTAAGAATAATATTCCTTTATCCTGCTTTTTCATAAGAAATAACTTCCAGGCAAATGGTTACCCTTAATGACATGAGGTATATGAGATTTAACAGAATAAGATGAACTTCACTCCAGCAGTTTTGCTTTAAGTGAACTAGTGATCTAAGAGTATAGTGTTATAAATGTGGTTATATTATAGTCCAGCATAGTATGATGAACACTTCAGATTGGATTTTATCTTGATATGTTTTCATTGCACTTGCAGTGGTTTGCAAATTATTGTTTTGTTTTCCATGTTTTACAGCTTTTATATTTGCTTTCCAGAAATCATTTTGGTAGATGCAGGTTGATTGTCAGAATTCTTTTCTGAAGCTTGAGCACAAAGTGAGCAGGATACTAATGATGGATATGAATGGATATCCTAAGAATAACAATGGATATGGTATCTTCAAAAGAAGTGGTATTCTAGTAAAAATTTGCATGTAATTTCTTATGCAGTATTTGTAGTTCCCAGTAAAATATGTTTGTATCTCTGTCTGAAGATTTGTCTGATTGCTTAATGAAAATATCTTCTAAAATTTGAAAAGTAGGAGTATTGCTCTATAGCATGCAATATTGAAAATTCTGATACAGTGTACAACAGCTTTGGTTTACTTAGCAGTGACTTCTTGCATGTAAAAATGGTTAAGGTATCTTAGAAAAATAAGTTATTTTAGTTAGTGGCCATTTATGGCTCACTGTTTATAAGCCTGTTTCTCAGAATATTTAGAACTGAATGCTTTGAACTGACATTTAAAAAAACAGGGTTTTTTTGCACTTTAAGAGTATGTTATAAGTTTTGGTGGCATATTTTATCACTACACACGTAACTGTTCTAACAGGCATTGCATCCAACTTTGCAAGATATATGTAATTACTAAACAGTTAATAATAGCTGGAAACCTTTAACCCTCATATAGGTTTTAAAAAAATAAGTATGATGGTGCCATGCTGTTACTATAGTGGTACTACATTGTTGGAAGTTTCACACTATCTAAATAATGTACACAATTAGAAAATACAAGTATTTTCTAAGTGGAAGTTTAACTACAATATTGTGGAAGCTGTTCCTTTTCATTAAGTCTTTGAAATAAATCAGGCCAAAAGTTCCTTAAGCTAAATTTCTCATTTTCATTAAAACCAATTATGTTCTTATCTGTGTATATGCAAATTTCTTGAAATTCACAAAGAATTTGTGCCTCTGTTTTTTTTTCCTACACTTCAAATCACCCTTGTGGTTGATACTGGAGTGGAACTGTTGTGGTAACAGCTGGCAGTTCTTAAAGCTGTTTCTTAAAGATATTCTGAGGTCCTGGGTTTGTGTATCTTATACAGTAACAAGCAGCACAATGACTGAGTGTTCTTCTGAACTAGTTTCAGAGCTGAAGTAGCTGCTCCAGCAGTATGCTACTTCTAGTGAAATTAGGGTTTTGGCCCACCTCAAGAACTCTTGCCATGCTGAAAGCTGTGGTGGCTCAGGAGCTTGATCCACAAGCAGATTAGGCATTAATCGGATGGACAGTCTTGGTCAGAGGGGTGGTGGTTAATGTCTGAGAGCAGTAACAGCATTCAGTCCACTGTGCGCCTGTCAGAAGCCTTGGCCCCAAGGAGAGGCAAGGATGAGGAGCTCAGATGCTAATGTTTTGCTAACAGTTACCTCCTGTGGGCACTCATCAATGAGAGTAGCATTGGATACTAACATATCCAGGGCAGGCAGGAGTACCAGCCTAGCTGACAGAATCCAGTTGCAGTGTACTCAGTTGCACAGCAGACAGGCACTGTAACTTAGCAGGTACCTAAGGCAGTCCAGTTGTTTGAAACAGAGTATCCTCACTGAGATACTGGGACAGTACAAAGTATGCTTGGTAGATTAACTCCTGAGGTCTGTGGCTATGCTCCAAAATCCTGGTATAGGTTAGATCTGAAAATACTTATATAAGCACTCTCTACATTTGAAATTAGGATGGTATGAAATTGACTAATAGCGACTTTTATTAAATATCCCTTTCTGCAACACTCAGCTTTTCATTTTTACTTTCTAGGTGGGTGGGAGATAAAATCTAGCCCTCCAAGTGCTATGAATTCATTCCAGTGCTAAAATACAAAACAGAAATCAGCAACTGTAATGTAAGGGCATACTAGGTTTCTTTAGCTGCACTGGACAAGCATACATGCTAGATATATTAATATAAGCTTAGATGTAAATATGTTTTTTATAAACTGCTGTGATTCTGTACTCTAGATAGTATATTGGGATGAGGAATTTAGGCCACTCACCACTTTTCTTTTTTTGCCAGCTATTCTTTCACTCGGGATCATTGCATGTTAACGTTTGGTTATTTTAACTGTTTATATTTATAACTGTCTTTCAGGTAAACAAACAAACAAACAAAAATAACGACAAAAACAAGGGTGAGGTCTTCTTACTTTTAAATCCCCTCAAATCTTCAAGAACAATATCAATCATAAAAAAAATTCTGTGCGTTTTCCATGTCATAGAGGTATCTTACCTGTGGTTACAGTAGTTACAGAAATCAAGGCAGGAACGTCTTTTTTCCATTAGTCTTTTCTAAGGTGACTGTAGTGAGTGGTATTGTTTCAAAGAAAATCAGTTAAAACAAGTGATTGACTTGTAAAAGAATTGGCTGTCATTTAGTGTTTGTCTTTTACTAAATCATTTTTGTGATGGTAACTTTATTTGTGACACTTTAGTAGGTGGAAGCCTGAGGGGGAGAATGTTACAGTTCTTTCACAATTCATTAGTTTGGGGATGTTTCTGCTAAGTTGTTTCTAGACTAAATGACTTGTATGTTAAATGAACACTGCAGCCTAAAGGCTTTGCCCCATATTGCAGCCCAGGTGAAACTTGATGCCATCATATATAAAAATGTGGGAGATGCTCAAACCCATTTGAATCCTTGATAATTTTTGTGCACATTGGATGTGTGTGCTATGAATTACTTATTCCATGCTCTTTCTTTCAAAAAGATGTGTTTTACCGTGTCTGATTGCTCCTTTTTCACACTACTGATTTACTGAGTTTGTAGGCTGTGTCTTGTGAGTATAAGCTGGAACTGAGAAAAAGTGATTTTAAAATGTTTGGGTTTTTTTTTTTTCTTTATGAAGTGGTACAGTTTCAGTGTATTAATTTCTGGACTACATGATGAGAGACTGTAAAAGTATCTGCTCTGCATTGACAGCTATGTATTTTTAAAAATATTTAGACAGATCCAGATCTAAAGTTCTCCATATTGTTAAAAACACTAATTAGAGTTAACCATTTGGCCTTTGGCTATCTTATATCTTCTTGAATTTTGGCTTTCTTACTTTTTTTTTCCTTGTTTAATAAAAATGTGAAAGACAAAACATATTTACCTCTATTTACCTATATACATGTCACAAATTATCACTTACATTAAAGAAGCTTCTTTGTGATATCTGTAACATGGAGACAAACGTGCACTCACAGCAGCAAGATGAGAGGAGGGGGTTTGAAAAGTACGTGAAGTTAAATTTTTCCGATATGTTTGGAATTTTCAGGGTGTGTGGTTTTTTTTGTTTTGTTTTGTTTTTTTGTGGGGGTTTTTTTGTGTGTGTATGGTTCTTTTTGTTGGTTTTTTTTTTTCCTCATGTCCTGTATACTAATATTAACTCTAAGCCTGAATTGATTTGTGTATTGAAAATAGATGTAGAGCTCCAGAATTTCTGTTCTCTGGATGACAGACCTGCAGTTTTGATAGGCATAAGACAGATTGCTTTGGCAGAACAGATACAATAGATCATGAGTCAGATACTTTGACTTTCAAATAACAGTCCTGTTCTACTGTGTGTATTATGTAGTGGAGGAGTTTATGCCAAAGTGAACAGATTTATATTAAAGAATGGTCTTCCCATAAATTTTCCACTTGACACTGCTGTACATTGTGTGTGAGTTTTTGTGTCTTATGCCCCTGTTCATTTTCAGAAGGTTGTCAATACTCAACCCAGCTCTACTTCCACTGGTGTGGAGCTTCTCTGTCCTTTTCTTTGTCTGGTTTCGGCTGACAGTTCGGGAGACTATAGACATATTAATGAAAACTACATGTAACCATTAACAAAGTTGATCACAATTTCCACAGGCAGCACTGGAAGGCAATACAAGTAGCCATTTCAATCCTGTTTCCAATTCTAGCACCCAGACCGAATCATCTCAGGTCACTTAAGGATGTCTAAGTAAGCATAAAAGGCATGAAGATCTAACAAGACTACAAAGGACTATCTTCAAGTGTGTTGGAAGTATAGGGAAGGAGAGGGAGAAGGTAGCAGAGAGTTGTGGCTCTGGCCAGGCTGCTGTGTTTGAGAGATGGGGCATGGATGCAGAGGGCAGTATCTCTGCCTTCCTGGATGGATGATGGCTGCATTCACTTGTAATAAACCTAAGTAGCAAGACAAAACCTGGGCACGTGCCACTGGTATATTCCACAACTCCAGGGATAAATATCTTCCTCACTAGACTGTTCTTCCTTCAGTTTTCTCTGTTCTGCAGGCTTGTCAAGATCCTTGCATCATTTGCCAGGAGAGATCCTGGAATCTTACTATTACTGTATGCTACAGTGTGTCCGGTTTTATTCCTGCTCTCGCTTTCCCACCCGTTTCAGTCGTTTTTCTATTCCCGTACTGCATGATGAAGATGCGCAGCTCCAAGATTCAGTTTAGGACTGTTTTGAGGATCTAACCAGAGTGTCTTAGAAGCATAGCCAGGTCTGATGTCAGATGGTGAAGGTACTGACCTTATACTTCTCCTGTGGAATCCTTCAGTCCTTTTCTCCCGGGGCGGCAGCTCTGCCAGTCCACCCCGCACGCAAGGGTGTCGCACTCGAGTCTCTCCAAGCGACCTTCGGTTCTTCCCCGTGAGATCAATACTCGAGTCAAACGTTGCCTTGAGCCAGCTGGCAGCGCCGTCAGAAAACTGTGTCCGTTAAGATGATCGGGGCATCACCAAGGTGACTCCAGCCGGAGGCAGGTGCCGCTGTCTAGTCTCCGCTGGCCGGAGTCGCAGCACGCGGGGCGGGAGATGAGAGGCCCTGCCCAGCGCCGGCGGCATGAGGAGCCGGGCGGCTCCTTCCCCGCCCCCCTCTGCCTTGGGGCAAACGCTTCTGCCCGGAACCAGCCGGGGCCGCAGCTGGTAGGGCCGCGGCCGGCGAGCGCGCTTTAGCCCGCCGCGCCAGATGCTCCCATGGGCTGTCCGCCGCCGCCCTGCCCTCTACCCATTGGCTGCCCTCCGCCGCCCTGCCCGACGCTCTGCGCTCGCGTGGCAGGCCTGCCGATGGCCGCCGCGGCCACTCCCTCCATGCCTTCGACAGATCCGCGGGCAGCGCGACGTTTGCGGGCGCGATGAGATCCCCTTCCCTCCGTCTCCCCTCTCCCACGTCCCTCGCTTCCGCGCAGGCGGCGCTGCTGTGTCTTTCCGCAGTGCCTAGTCCCGCCAGGGGCGGTCCGGCTGAGCTGTGAGCCCTTTAGAGACGGCGCTTCCCGCTTGCTGCGCGCTCAGCGCTGCCATTCGCCGTTCCGCTGCGTTGGTACCACTGCGGCAATTGGGACCCCTGCAGCGGAGACGCGCTCCTGCCGACAGCCTTTGCATGCCTCAGAGAAAATGCTTGAGTAGTTATATATGAAGGCGGTTAAGATAGCGAGAAATGTTTTGTTTGTTTCAGGAAAATAACTGGTGCCAAGAAATAAGCGAGAGTTTAGCACGTGACTTGAAGGAATGCTGTTGCTTTATGTCAGCCGCGTACGTGCATCGCTTAACCTGGACCTTCCTTCGGCGGATGCACAGCGGTTGTGGCAAATGTTCACAAATACGCTTTGGCTGGTATGTAAATGTCTTCCCTTTCATGCCTACGGGATACTCAACACTACGAGATAGATGTTCTCTTACGGCAACTACTGTGTATCCCAGTGAACTCTGAGTAGTTTAGTATTTAAAACAATACGTGAAGGATAAAAGAGTTCTGATCATTACATTAGAATTAAAGTGGAGTAGAGGTTGATGTATTAGTCTGACACTTGGCTTCTGTAGTGTTCGTCACAGAGTAATGTCTCTCTTAAACTGTACATTAATCATCAACAAGAAGTTCAGAAATGTCTGTTTTAGTCCAGAAACTTTTATTGTAAATAGCTTTCGTACTATTGGAATGAACAGAGAAGTGTCTTCAACGAGAAAGTCCTTCACGTTAAAATGAAGCTAGTTTATATTTTCTCCCCCCTGAATTTAGTTTATTGCAGTTGCCCACCCTTTACATAAAAGAAAAGAGTGCTGGGGGCAACTTTGCATGTAAATGTACAGTGAAGTATTTTTCAAGTTATGTATATTCACTGCATACATTCAACCATATAATAGAATTTTAGAAAAGCAAAATTTCCCTTTTATTTTAGAAAGTGATTGCTATTTTTCAATGGGGTGTTTTATTAAAATGACTACAGGCAGCAGCTGTACATCTAAAAGGTAAATCTGTCAAGAGACAATTCTTACAGTCACAAATTCCCAACCTGTGTCATCTGCAAAACAGAGTGAATTAAACAAGGGGGATAAATTTAATGTTCCTGTTTACTGGTGGTGAACAGGCTGCTGCTTTCTGAGTATAGATTAAAAGTATCTTACCTCTGGAGTTCAGAAACTATTACCTTTCTGTGACTTGTTGGCTTGCTTTTATGCCAGGCAGCTTTCCTGTCTTTGCGGACAGTATGGTCTTCTCAGACCCACAGCTGTACATTGACTGAAATGACCTCCTCTAGCAGAGCCAATATCCATCCATGCCTATACATTCAAATGTCAATGCACAAAGTTTATGTAGTTCTTTCAGTTTCTCTTTCTTTCCTTCTGGTACCAGCTGCATTCTCTCTATCCAAGAAAGAGTTACCAGGTGATCTTTCTAGTTCTTTGTGTTATCTGTATTGCTGAGCTTTTGAGTCTTCATTTGTACCTACTGTTATACTGTCTGATGCATCAGCCATTTATTTCTGCCCAGTTTATCTGACTCAGCCACAGTCCTATCTTTGTGCTGGTAGCCTCTCCTTCCTGATCCTCTGCTATCCCCACCCCCTGACAATATTACAATATTATATTCTCTTTATCTGGAAAAAAAAGTCCAAAAAAGTAGATGAAGTCCCATCCTTACACTTTTTTTTTTTTCCCTTGCCTATCTTGATACAATTAAGGCTCATCACTCTTTGAGAAAGGATTATCATATTTATGTTTATAATATGTATGTCTTTATCATTACTAATATGCAAGTGTAATGCCTTTTCTAGTATGTGCTGTGACAGTATGTATTTCATACTAAACCAGGATGATGTAATCAAGATAAGAAAGCTAGTTTAGTGGTGGCATACTAAGGAATTAGTGCTTATTTCTATCTTCCTTGTTTGTAGGTGATCAGCAAGTAGTCGCTTTTTGGATGCCTTTTAACAAGATCTGTGATGAGACTCCCTGTTAAAACAGTCCTTCAGAAAAAGTTGTAAGGGGAATAATTTCAGATCTTTGAAAAAGAGACAAATTTCTAAGAAACTGTGCTTGGAAATCAGGGAAAACACATTTTAGGTAGAATATGCAGTGATAGAGAATATGAGTTTGTAGTCATGCTGATTTTTCATGTATTTGCCTTTATTTCTTGCATAAAAGCTTAATGTGTCCAAACTTTAAAAATCTTATGACTATACTCTTGTTAATGAGCTATTAGTAGCATTTAACTTGCACCGTAGGAGAAGTTACTGTGAGGTTGGAAATAAAAGTTCAATAATGCAATCAAGTTGCTATTTTTTATTTTTTTTAATATATATTTTTACATTGGGGTTATTGTAATGGTTTAAACTGTAATATAGTTTCCTGTTTCAGTAGTATATATGTCCCAGTGCTTCAGCTGATACCAGCTCCTGATAAGTTTCTTCCTGATTTCCTTACTTAATAAGTATACTGATCTATATGTTAATAGGGACATTGTATCTACATGAATAACTGAATTTCCTTGATTATAAATATTAATAAATTACATGCAATATGGAAAACATTTATTCTGATCCATTTTGAATTTTTCACACCTGGGATGTTTCTCTGTGGTTTGGCGTTTTTTTTGGGCTATAAAATAGCAAGCATAGAAATGTCTGATCTGACTTCTGTAGAGCAGCTATTATTTTATATGTCCATGAATAATACTCTTCATTTTAAACTTCCTAATTTATCTTCATATGATATTTCAATCTTTATCGTTCACATTTGAACTCTTTCCAGTTCTTTAGCATCCTTTTGGAAAAGGAGTGACCTGTATCTCATGTGGTTTTGTTTTGGTAAGTTCATAGCAGTGGTTTTTATAATCCTATTACACTGGTTTTCTTCTAATTCTCTTGCATGGTTTTATTTATATTTTGGTTGTAGTGGGATATTGAGCAGAGATTTTCACTACACTGCTGAAATGGTGCCCTGGTTTCTTCCTGAGGCCAAAGAATCTGTCATTCTTTGCCAGTATGGAAACCGATGTAAGGAACGAGTTTCATTAAACAGAGGCAGTCCTGCCACCTTCCTTGCACCTGGCACTGGCATTTAGGATTTTTGGTGTTGTAGGTATGGTCACATTCAGTGATCTAAGAGGTCCTATTCAACCATAATTATTTTGTGATTCTGTGATTTGGTTGATCCAGGAATCCAGTGCATGGAACTACACCATTACAAAAGCTATCCTAGTCTTACCAGTAAAGGGTTCTTTTCATCTTGGTTGAAGGTGGTGACTGCTGCTGTGTTTGGAAGGATAACAGAGGAGCACATGAAAGGAAGGAGGCAGAAGTCAAGAACACGTGGGGATCAGAAGATCTGAAGTCAGATCTGTAGGGATCTGCATCAGAACAGTTTAATCAGCATGAAACTATGCCGAGGTGTAACAGCAGTGCTGAAATTGGTATAAATGCAGGAAGGATGGAAAAGTGTAAGCATAAGGAGAAAGAGTGAAAGCAAAGGGTTACGGAAATGGCCTGTACTGATAACAAAGGGCACCATTTTCAGGACACCATTCCCAGCAGTACCTGTGTGCCACAGCACAGATGACTTGCCAGTGGAAGGCCTTGCATCCTAACAGCAGGAGGATGACAGCAAGGTTACAGTATCTCACATACACCATTCTTTTTCCTGTTAACCAAATAGGAGAAGAAACTGCAGGCATACATTTCAGACCTATATTCCAAACAAGGAAAACCAGACCATGAGGTGCAATATGGCCTAAGATTTATGGAAGGTGAGGTAAGCAAGATCCTGAGGCAAAGTACTGCCTTGTCACAGATGATTCCTGAAGGACGTCCTAAAAGATCTGCTCAAAAAAATAGGGTTTTTTTGCTATTAAAAACAACTCCTAAAATGGTGTGAGGACTTAACAGCTGACAGCCCTTGTCCCCTGTTTGCACCTAAATTATCCTGGCCAGACCATTTTGGGCAGATAAATCTCAGGGCTGGTGAGCATAAGAGTGTGATTGAATTAAATCTGTGGGAGGATAAATCAAAGTGGGTAACACCAACTTACCTGGAGCTTTTGTAGGTAACTGTTACCTTCCCCTTCCCTAACACCTCAAGTGTTATTACTCCTAACTTCCCTGCAGTTATGTCTTTAATTTGAAACCTCATAAACACAGCTTGTTTTCTCTTGGTTTTATTTTAGTATGTGTTTCTTACCTACCATTATTGAAGCTTGATTTGGCATTTTGGAAGTCCACTTACTCATTTTGGTTAGATTAACAGTTTTCCATTATTTCAAGTAACCTAAATAATACCAGATAATATGCCACAACACTTACCTCAGTTTCTGCGTGATTAACAACTGTACTTTAACATAGAACCAAATCCATTATTGTGAGACACTTTACAGGTAACTCTTTACAGTTAATGAAATTTATTGTAATAAAATAGCTCTTTTTAATACAATATTTTCCCTTGTTTATTCTCATCAGGTTTTGACCTATTACTGTCTGTTTGGTTTGGGTTTTTTTATTACTGTCATAGGGTTCTTTTTGTTTGTTTGCTTCAGGAGGAATTATTCTTTTACTTTTCTGTTCTGTGGATGAATAGATCTGGAGCAAGAACTAGATCATTAGCAGTAGTTGTTCTATTCTGGTTGCACATGATGCTTAGTATGAGTCTTGCTTATTGTTTGTAGTAGGGTTACATTTGTGAATTTATATGAGACTCCAGTTTGACTTAAGTAACTTAGTGAAGCTCATTGTTTCTTCATAATGATTTACTTTTTCCCAGCAATAAGCATGTTTTTAGAGACTCAAGATACTTTCTTAGAATGTAAAATATATATAGGAGTTTTGCTTCGTTATTTGGGGCTTTAGGGACCTTCTTCATGTTACTGAAATCTGCTTTTTAATAGGATATATTTAAAGTTCAGTAAGTTTAACAGGGAGAAGTGTGCATTGTGGGTTGTGAACTCTTCACGTATATGAAGGGGCTCCTGATATTTCTTATTTTTACTAGTGCTACATTTTTCAATTTTCTCATCAACTGTTTCAGAAAATAGTTTGACAATTGTCACACACATCACAAGGGTTCCCATGTTTTTTTTTCCCCACCCTGCTTCCTCTGCCAAAAATTCTGTATGCATCCTGGATCCTCATATACTTTCCTGTGACTCCTATTCTCCCTTCTCTTTAGTGAAAGAGTTGTAGTTTTGTATTGTCTTGAGGATTCGCCCATCGTTCAGACTAGGGAGAAAACCAGCTGGTAGCAGCCATGAACACATTTCAGCTCTCTTTACTGTATTAAGGAATTTAGTGAATAACAGTGTTAAAGCTGATGCATAGCTGTGCATCTCATACCTGGCATGTGTGCATAATTCAGTGATAATTACATGATCAGGTACTGTTTCGTAAAATACTATGCAAAACTGTAAGACTGTTTTTGTATTATTGTAAAGCAGTATTTTTGGGGCATTAAAGTTCCTGTGATGGTTGGCACCAAACAAACATGGGCTAAAAAGATTATCGGTGATCCTGTGTACAATGTAAGTAAAACACAGTCAGAGAAAATAACACAGATGAGAAGGGAAACACTAGGAGTTGAGGGGGAACCTTTATAATTCAGGCATCCAACTCATGTACCTAAATCAGAAGCCTCATCTCCCTAGTCCATTTCCACAGCTTATCCAAAGACTCCTTCTGAGGACAGTTTGAAATATTTCAAGAGTTCCTTCATCAGAATTGCTCTCCATGGGAGTTTATTTACTATAGAAGGATCCATCTCTTACATCCCACACTTACCTACTTTAGATACTTAAAAATAGTTGGTGTATTCCTTCTTACTGCACATTTTGCTCATAGGGGCCATCGGGGCATCTTAGTAAGCTGAATTTCAGAGAAAGCTTTGAAGAACACCAGTGATGTATGTTTTCAAGTATTTACAGTTTTCCTAAAGTGAAAGGTGTAAACCAGGAAAAAGTGTTAAGAGGTTTGTTTGAAAATACAACATGGGTGAGAAAGGAGATGGAAGCCGGACTCCTGACACTGAATGACAGGTGGGAGATTTGAAGGGAAGAGACACAAGAAGCATCTTCAATTTTATGTATTTTTGCTCAATAAGTAGTGGTTCTTGAAAGTGTTTTAGCCAAGCACAAAATCATTAACAAATCAGATAGTATAATCTAACGGTCTTTTCAGCTTTATGTTCCATGAAAATTGGCCTGGTGTCAAATGGGAGCAAACCACAGCTGGCTTCCTTATGATGACTAAGGAGCAATAGGTGTGGTGGTGATAAGCAAGGAAGGGCCTTGAAAGTGAACACAAGTAACAGATACTGGAGAAGTCAGGAGGAGCTTTAGAGACAATGATGTGTTCTTCAAGTGATCAACTAGGAAAATGGTCCTTGCAGCGGTTTTCTCTCTCACATGCATTCAGATTGGGTCACTTTCCTCCAAAGCAGAGAAAAATGTTGCTGAATCAAAACATGATGATGATGATGATGATGATGATGATGATGATAACCTGACTGAATGCTTCTTCTGATTGGAAGAATTAAGAAAAAGACCATCTTGGAAATGTTGCACTGAAAGTATCCTCAAATTATGAATATGAATCTTGATATTTTGAGTAAATTTTGGATTTAAGGTGAGGCTAGAGTTATATGTATGTATATATATATATATGTATGTAGAGTTATATGTATGTATATATATATATCTCCTAAGCAATAGGCAGGATGATGGTGTAGCTGTGCAGCTTTGTGTGTGCCACCAGCTATTAAGTTATTAATATGAAAACCATAAAAATCCATCCTCAAATATAATTGTATTGTTTATTATTTTGATTGCTTCTTCCGTAATACTGCTGCCTCCAAGGACTGCATATTAGTTGTTGATTTTGAGTGTAATGTCACAGTGGGGTGGTTCGTATGAAAAGGTGTGGTTAGCGTTTGCTGGGAAGGCACTGATATTTTTGTTTGGTTCATAGTAATAATGAATACTATGCACAGTAATTTATTTACAATTAAATTATGAAGTCAAGTCTTCTAATAACTATAAACCACAGTACTTCAGTAATATAATTAGTTGATTCAGTTCCTTATTCTGGTCCTCCCTAATGATGTAAGAATTTTCCCCAGGAGAAAGAACCTTTCCGTTTGCTTGAGGCTTTTAGGCCAGGTCCCATACCAGCCACAGTCATCCTTTCCTTTCCCCTTCAGCATGTCCCAGAACTCAAAGGCTGAAAAGTGGGACTAGAGAAAGAGAAAATAACATCTGCTCTTGGCTAATTTTCCACAGGCATATAGTTGTATGGGCATGGTAGCAAGCAGGTATGAATTAGGATTGTTTCTAAGTTTTTCTCACTTAAACCAGAGATGAGGCAACTTTAGTATCAGGGAGGCATAACACTAAGAAAACCAAAACAAAACACCAACAGCTTTTTCTTTTCTTGTTATTTTTACAATAGATACATTTCTACCAGATGTGGAAATAAAAACTGTTAGTGCATTTTTTCAAGAGAAAGAGGAAAGATTGTCTTGGTAGTTAGGTAGTCAGAGTAAAATATTAAACTATGTAGCATGGTCAGGGAAGAGAAATTTCAAAATTGCCTTTCTTTAGAAATGTAGCTCTTTGGAAAGGAATTTTATATTAATCGCCCTTCAGTACATCTAAGTTATTCTGAGAAGAGAGCAGTGATGGACAAGTCAACAAGCTCACCTTTTGCTTGCTAAAAACTTGTGAATTTGTGAACAAACACACTTCATGGCATGCCAGACATCTGTGACCAAAAAAAAAGTGCAGTGTGTCTGCAGGATTCTGGTGGTGGGATACTCACAGCTGATGGGGCGGGATGAGGCAAGAGGTTGGGAGTCCCTCTGCTCCTTGCCAGCATGCTTGGCCCTCAGCTAGGACCTGTGCCTGCACCCAGCAAGGCAGAGACCTGCCTGGGTGCGCTTTCTGCCTCCGCCCCAGTGTGCTGACTGGGCAGCAGAAAGGTTGAGTCTAACTCTCTTGAGGTGAAATATAAATATGCTACCATATTCCAAGTGTGGTGTTATAGGGTCTTTATCGTATACGACTTTCTGAAGAGCATGCAGTATACAAGTGGGAGTTCTACACTGAAATGGAAATAAAGGTTTTTGATCTCTGTCCTGAGCTAACAGCAACACTAAGATAAAACTATTGCCTTCTCCCACCAATTCTGGCAATCACATCTCTCTTGCCTATCCATGAGTTTCCTCATAAATAAGTAGTCCATGTCACAACTCAGCAAAAAAGGCATCTTAATGTCCATGTGCATAATGAAAACTTTGTATTTACTATTATTTTCCCACCTAGAAATAATAGCAGTTTGAGTCCTTATCTCACCATCAGTGCTATAGACAAGTCACAGAATCACAGAATGTTAGGGGTTTGGAAGGGACCTAGAAGATCATCTAGTCCAACCCCCCTGCCTGAGAAGGATCCCCTAGACCAAGTCACACAGGAGAACAGATCCAGGTGGGTCTTGAGTGTCTACAACCTCCCTGGGCAGCCCATTCCAGAGCTCTGTCACCCTCAATGGGAAAAAGTTCTTCCTTGTGTTGACCCTAAAACTCTTGTGCTCCAACTTGCCTCTTGTCCTGTCATTGGATGACATTCAGAAGAGTCTGGTTCCATCCTCTCTACACTCACCCTTAACATATTGATAGACATTGATGAGGTCCCCCCTCAGTCTCCTCTTCTCCAGGCTAAAGAGCCCCAGATCTCTTAGCCTCTCCTCATAAGGGAGATGCTCCATTCCCCTAATCATCTTGGTGGCCCTGCGCTGGACTCTCTCCAGTAGTTCTCTGCCTTTTCTGAATTGGGATGCCCAAAATCGGACACAGTACTCGAGGTGGGGTCTCAGCAGTGCGAGTAAAGGGGGAGGAGAGCCTCCCTTGACCTGCTGGCCACACTTCTCCTAAGGGTGCATTGTTGGCTCATGCTCATCCCTCCTGTCCACCAGGACCCCAGGTCTCTTTCTCCAGAGCTGCTCTCCAATAGATCAGCCCCCGGCCTGTACTGATACATGGGGTTGTTCTTCCCCAGATGCAGCACCTTACACTTGCTCTTGTTAAATTGCATTAAATTTCTCTCTGCCCAGCTCTCCAGTTTGTCCAGGTCTCTCTGGATGGCAGCACAGCCTGCTGCTGTGTCAGCCACTCCTCCCAGTTTGGTACCATCAACAAACTTGCTGAGGGTGCTCTCTATCCCTTTGTCCAGGTCATTGATTAATATATTGAATAATATTGGACCCAGCACTGACCCTTAGGGGATGCCATTAGTTACAGGCCTCCAGCCAGACTCTGCTCCACTGACCACAACTCTCTGAGATCTGTCCTTTAGCCCCTTCCCAACCCACCTCACTGCACAGTGACTCAATCCACACTTCTTAAGCTTGCTGTGAGGATCCCATGGGAGACAGTATCAAAAGCCTTGCTGAAGTCAAGGAATATCACATCCACTGCCCTTTTGTCATCTCAGCATCTCTTTCAGTGAATTTCAGGTGTCCATGTCCTCATGTATCTTGGAACAATTTCTAAACCTATTGGTTTAGAAGGGTTTAGATTTCTAAACCTGTTGATAGAGAAGGGAAGTTATCATGCACTTGGCTCTTGTGAGGCCTCCTCTCGAGTACTGTGTTCAGTTCTGGGCCTCTCATTATAGGAAAGACATTGAGGTGCTGGAACGTGTCCAGAGGAGCTACCAAGCTTGTGAGGGGCTTAGAGAACAAGTTGTATGAGGAGAAACTGAGGAAGCTGAGCATGTTTAGTTGAGAGAAGAGGAGGTTGATGGGGGAACTCATTGCCCTCTACGACTACCTGTAAGGAGGTTGTAGAGAGGTGAGTGTTGGCCTCTTCTCCTTCATTACTAATGATAGAACCAGGGAAAATGGCCTGAAGTTGCAGCAGGGGAGAAAAGCTTTACAGAGTGTGGTGAGGCACTGGAACAGCCTGCCTAGGGAGGTGGTTGAATCACCAACCCTGGAGGTATTTAAGAAACAAATTGACAACGTGCTTCACAATGTGCTCTAAGAGCAGCAATGTAGGGACTGTGTTTGGTGGGGGGGGGTGTTGTGTTTGGGTTTTTTTGTTTGTTTGTTAGTTTTTTCCCCTCAGATTTTTGTTTGTTTTTCTTTTCTAATAGGTGGGTATTTAGTTGGTTTTTGTTCTTGTAGATATGGTTGGACTTCGTGATCTGGGAGGTCCTTTCCAACCATGATTGTTCTGTGATTCTGAAAAATGATGCTTACAGTCTAAAGCAGAACAAAACACCCACTGCAACTTATTCTCTAGAGATTTTTGGAAGGAGGATCAAATGGAACAAAGGTGGTGAGGATCCTGTCAATCAGTTGACATCTGATAGAACTGGACATTAAATGATAAAAATCAAGGGAGAAGGCTGTGACATGTTTATTTAACAGGCTGAATGTTTATTGTTTGTTTGGGTTGTTTGTTTATTTGTGGGTTTTGTTGTTGTTGTATTTTGGTTTGGTTTTTAATTGTTAAAAAAAGAAAAAAATCCATCAATTGTAGAGATGTTTCTAGTTCTAACAAGTTATAGAAAACTAGACCAGTATAGCCAAAGTATGGTTTATAACCCTAAAACAAAGCACTAGCTTTTAGCAAAAATGGAGAAGATGATAGTTTAAAAAGAGGAAAAAAAAATGTCTACTTCAAGATATGAAGTACAAAAGTCTTTTAAAACAGATTTTTGAGAACCTCATGAGGGCAAGAATTAAGAATATACTTAAGGCCACGCTGTGTGCAATAAATGTTTCAGTTCACAATGTTACATTCTTTCTAAGAGATACTATAACAAAATCTGTTAGGAAAGCTGTACTAGTCTGTAAGAGTTAGCAGTGGAGAAAAAAGCAGCTGGAAGGAGGACAGCATCTACCAGAGCAGAGGTCACATGCATGCTAAGCATAAAAGCATCATGAATTCATAAAACTCGCAAAGCACTAGAGGCTAGTATAAAAAAATCAGCAGTATTATAACTGGGGTCCTTAACTCTGGGTGATCAATTAAAATCAAAACATATTTTGTTATGTTTGAGACTTAGAAAAAAAGGAGAAAGATGTTGATAGTTTTGACATAAAACCAAACTTACCTTTCCATATTTCAATCTATTTAAATTTCAAAATGGGTATGCTGAAATAACAGTGTTCTGTGAAGGAATCAGGTCTAAGTTTTTCCAAGAAGCTTGTATCCATTAGAGATCTTCAGTGCTCAGCTGCATGACTCTACCTTTTGGCATTTTTTATCTTTGATAGTAAAAACTAGTCCAGATGCTAGAAAAATATAATAAATTAATGAATACAAAATTTCTGTATTTGAATGGTTGTGGTCATTTTCTCAAACTTTTCTAAAGTAGTAGCAGTTCTTGTAGATATCATGGTAGATGGGCACAAACTTAATTTGAAAATGCATTTTTTAAAGATACAAGAACATCCATCTATTCACAAAGCACTGTGAAACAGAGAAGAAAAAAACAACAGTATCTGTCAGCTACAGGTTTCCTCACTACCATCTTCAGATACTTCTACTATTAAAGTGATAGTAATCTGAGTGGACACTCAGAGAAATCAACACAACAAAATCATATATGTTTTATGGACTGTTCTCAAACAAGATTTTACATTCCTGTCTACACACAGAAATCACAAAAACAAAAAAACCTATGGGATCACAAGGCAGTGAAAAATTGGACCAACTTCACTAAGAATAGAAATTAAGACATGGTAAATACCCACTGCATTTAATATTCATAAATTAGTTTCTTACAACAGTTCTTAAGTAACAGAGAAATAAGCAAATACAACAGTCTTAAAATACAACTTATACACAAAGACTAGGATATAACTCAGAGGAGAAGTATGGGTTGGGTGTTTTGTTTACAATAGGTCTATATCATCACTTTCCTGACAAGATCAGTGAGGATGTTGCAAAATTGTTGATAAAGATGGAAATGAAGAAAATGTGGTTATCTTGTATGTAGTTTTCCAGTGGCTGTGAATGTGTTGGTGATAACTGAGGAAGCAATCTTTGAGGGTCGTAGTCTATGACAGAGTCTAGCTGAAGGCTTGTAGTGTTCCCCAGGGTCAGTACTGGGTCCAGTCTTGTTCAACATATTAATCAGTGACCTGGATAAAGGGATAGAGAGCTTCCTCAGAAAGTTTCCTGGTGATACAAAACTGGTTGGAGTGTCTGAGAGAATAGAAGATTGTGTTGTCATTCAGCAAGACCTGGACAGGCTGAAAAAATGGGTGGAGGGAAACCTAATGAAGTTCAGCAAGTGCAAGTGTCCTGCACCAGAAGAGGAATAACGCCATGCACCAGTATAGGTTAGGGTCTTACCTGTTGGAAAGGAGCTCCTCAGAGAAGGATCTGGGAGTCCTTGTGGACAGCAGGTTAACCATGAGACATCAGTGTTCTTGGGTTTATTAAAAACAATGTGAACAGCAAGCAGGTCAAGGTAGGTTCTACTTCTCTATTCTGCCTTAGTGTGGCCCCATTTGGAATATTGCATCCAATTCTGGGCTCCCCAATTCAAGAGAGACAAGAAACTACTGGAGAGAGTCCAGTGGAGAGCTACAAAGCTGACTAGGGGACTTTGGTGCCGAAACCCGGGAACCGA
>JANHGL010020679.1:23877-46016 GCA_024611195.1 Ceyx melanurus | reverse complement strand
ACTTATATGTGATTTCTAAAACATAAGTGGATTTGGGAAGTATGGGAAAGAATAATATCTTCTTACTTTTTAAATTTTTTAAAATATAAATCTAACATATTACAAGCATGATTTGCATCCTGAAAAGCAATTAATTTCTTTGCATATGTATCCTTTATTTTGGAAACAAACATTGTTTTTATTTCCCCTTATATTACCTATTTCAAATTCATCATCCTCAGTTAGAATTTCAGCATTTGGTATATTTGTTGGAGGCTGGCAGACACGGAGTTGATAGGCTATAAATAGGAAAAAAGCATAGTTGACATTCCCATATTTAGACAGTTATCATAAAAAAACATAACTGAGATAATAGCCACATTAACGGGATAATAATAATCATGTATTCATTTACATTGAAACTTCCAAGGGAATCCAGTTTCACCTGTATTCTTACTTAGGTATTTAATTTCAGTGGCAAAACCCTCTTCCTAATTAACTGAAGAATCTTAAGAGCAATTGTCAATTTTCTAACTTAAGTGATGTCATCTGAAAATATTTTTTCCATTGTGCAATTGTTGTTTTGTATATTTTTTATATTTTTGCAGATTAACTATTCCCCTTTTAAAAGTTTGTCAAAAAGGCAAGATTTAGAATCCCAAAAGTTCTACCCATAACTGATGGGCAGAAGTATTTTGAATGTGAAATTTCTTAATAAATAAATAGGTGTGGAGCACATCTCAACTCCAGATAGGTTCAGAGAATAATTTTGCTTTCAAACTTCTTATTTGGAGTCTCATATAAATTTTTTTTTTTTTTTTTTAACATGTGTGCAAGAGCCAGGCAAAAAATGAGGTGAAACAAATGATTAAAAAAAAAAAAAGTAGGAAGAATATGCAAAAGCTATATAGCTATTTTTAATAGAGAATCTATGAGAATAGGCCTGTGTTTGTACAGAGATGAAATTTCCTTCAATCTGAAGGCAGTTAGGACAGAAATCTGGCCAAAAAAATCATGGTGAATTATTTATATAGACAGTGTATTCTTCCATGTGATGTGTACGCTCTGGTTGATCAATGAGTTGACTCATTGAGTATGTCTGGTTTTCATTGATAATGACATTTTCATATGGCATTGTTATATAGCATCTCTCACTAGTAAGGAAGCATCATCAGTTGATGGAAGATGATGATTCAGCTGCAGTTATACACATGCTTGTTACTTCTTTAGTAATCTAATTCTTCAAACAGAAGTTTTGTCTATCACAAAATTTGTATTTTATCCAGGTAAGATCTTTTGTTGGTACTGAGTCATCCATATTAACATCTTCTTATTTCACTCCTTTTTTTAAATCATACAATGAAGTGCCAATTACATCAATGAGTCAGAAAGCTAACATCCTTCCTTAGGTTAATTTAAAATAAAAGGCACCAAGCAAACATGGAACAGCCATGCTAGTTGCATTTATAAATCTCTATGAAATAAATTGAAAAAAAAAAGAAAAAGTCTAAAAAATTATTATTCAATAAACAATTCATACCCTTTATTTCAAATCTCTCATTTAGAGGTTTCATTTATTTTAATCCCCAAATTATCTATAATAAACAACTTTGACTCCTCTCACTGCCTTCCCTTTAATAGATATTTATTTTCTTTATTGTTATAAATTATATGTAGCCAATTTGAAAGATCACAGACTCAAGGCTACTGTGAGATTTATTTATCTTGACATCAACCCAAAGACTGTTCTACATTTCTTCATGAATAATCCTTTGCACTGCTCTGTTTGCATCTTTATTACACATTAGAGCCCACACTTGTGGAATGACAATTTCCACAATAATGAAACAATAACACATACAAAGAGATCAAGATTTTTAGAGACACTATTAGTAGATATAAACATTCTTATATGTGTTTGTTCATATGTATCAATTCATATATTGATGAACACGAAGGGTCAGTTTGTCCTTCACAAACTTCAGCATACAATTTGGATGTCCAGACTTGGAATGAAAAATCTGATGCCTCTCTGCCTCATCTATATCTGAGGCTATACTCCATAATCAATTCATGTGCTCTTGGCTGCTTTGCTTTTTCATCATGGGATTTAGGTCTTCCGTGGTTTGCTTGGTTTTTTGTTTTGTTTTGTTTTTTAGAGTAAAGCTCCTTTGATCCTCCCTAGTTCTATCTGTATTCACCTTGGAGTTTACTAAATCCTAATGAAAGTTTTCTTGTCCTAAAATATGACCAGGATCCAGAAAATGGACTGTAGACTGTCCATGTTTCCTGGAATAGTCAGTTCAACAGAAAAGCAGCTGAATACACACTTGCTTCTGAATCTGTTTCCTTGTAATGACAAGAGAACACTTGGCCACAGGTTTGAATGACAAAAAAAAAAAAAAAGTGCAAATCCTAAAATTTTAGTGCATTAATACTTAGGCAATTTCAGTCACATGGAAGTTCAATATCACTGAAATCTCTAGAACAACGGTACTTTCTTGAATATATTTAAATATCTTATGATAAATATAATTAAACTCAAACATTTCCATTACAATGGAATTTTAGAAGCACTGTAAGCAGTAAGGAGATGAGCAACATGAATGGCAGGGTCTGCATGCTACCTTTTTTTGCTCATGTCTCTTCAGAGGACATTCTTTTTTTGCTTGACTAGTAGTCAAGCAAAAATTTACTATCTAGTCAGGAATCATCTATCAGCTTGTTTACATCATTCATATTAATCTTTCATATTTTTGCATTGCCATAGTGGAGGTCAATCATATTAAAAATAGCAACTTTTCTTAGTCATTTCTTATTGAGTTTTCTTCATGTAGTTATCAGCACAGACAGTGAAAATATGAAGTTTGTCATACTTACCATGGTAACTAAGTACAAAGAAGCCACTAGTAGTAAAATCACTGTGGAACTTGATCAGAATCTGATTGGAGGTGCTATAGACTGATTCTAATGCAGTGTTGCCACTAAATTGTCCGATTTGAGGAGAGGTTTGGTCTGGTCCATCCCTAAGAAGAGAAATACAAAAATAAATTTTTTCCCCAAAGAAAAAAGTTAATTTCTTAACATTTTAATGTAATATAGTAAAAGTTACCTAGATTACTCTAAAAGGCCTGAGCCATCTGAAATCAGATAAAACAGACAGTAAGGGCTGAAAGCCTTTTGAAATTATGCATGTGGATTGGAATCTATCAAGAAAGCAAAATTCTCCATTCAACCACCTTTTGGAAGCAATATTCTTATTTTTTTTCTAAAAAATGCAGCAAGCTTAAATGACTGAATTTATGATCATACTTCATTTTTCAGCCACAGTCTCCACTCACTTTTACAAATCTATGCTTGCAAATGTGGCTATCAGAAAATAAAGAAATATTGTTCATCACCTCCAGCCTTTTGAATAATTTCTAGGAAAAAAAAGAGATTAATACTATTTAATTTTAAAAAGTTAGTAATTTAATATTAGCTCTAATAAAAAGAAAACGCTTATACTCTACTAAACACAAAATTCCCCTTGAAATCAACATGTGGGCATTTATAAATGTAAATTGTCTTTATAGTGATAATTTTAAGGATGCTACTTTTAAGAAATTCTCTAATGTCAGATTTAGAGAACTAATTAATGCTGAGGAAAGTAGGAATTAAATCCTGAATTATATTAATTTATATGAATACAAACTAGTTTTCTGTACAACAGAAACATAAAATTAATAATTAATATTCAAAATTGCCTGTCATTATTTTGAACTACTCAGAAGACTACTCACTCAACCTGTGGACTTTCACTCTGTAGATTCAATAATCAGTGGATTGTTTTAGGCAAGCTTCCAAAAGGTCTGAGCCACTGTTGAAATGTCTATGAGACTCACTAGTAACTCAGGAGTGTTATTGGAGCTGTTGCACTTGATTATAGCCTCCTACCTTTGCCAACTTTGCAATTAAGAAAAATGTGGCTTCATTATCTGAAAAGATTCATGATAGACATGGACACAGGTATATAGAGAATATAATTTCTTTACAGCTATCATTAGCTCAACTCTTTTTGTCATAGCCAAACACAAATAGAATCTCTCCTTTTACGTACTCTTAAGAGTTTAAAAGCAGTCAGCATGGAATAAATGAAGAAAGTGATCGTCTAGATTCTTTTATTAACACTCTAAAAGATTGTAGATATAGCACAAACTGCTTAGTAGCACTCTTGAGTATTACTTCTTGTTATTAAGCTATTATAGCATATACCTGAACACTTTATTGAGAAACTGAGGCACACTATTGCTATTTTTGAATTCTTAAGACAAGGACTAGTGCTATCTAGAGAGAATGGCACATAGGAAAGCATAGATTAGTGCAAAACACTCATTTCCCATAAAAGGAACACCAGTAGTTTCAAGGGAGAAATCACAGATACACTCTTTTAAATTAATTCTTTATTGCATTGTGTCACATGACTAGTAAGATTAAATAAATGCCAAAAGTGTTTTCTTACCAGACAGTTATGAAATCATATATTGGCTCTGTTTGGAGAACTGTGAAATTGATGTAAATTCCATTCCCAGGTGGTACTCTTACAAGCCAGAAGCAGTCTTGAAAGTTTGGATACTCATCTGGGTATCCTGGAGAGTATATGGTGCCATTCATTGCAGTGATATTTCCTCCACAAAGGGCTACAAAAGAAGACAATTTTTTTTTTTTTAAGATATTAGATGCTTCTTGCATTCTTCCTAGACCATGTAAAAGCCATACTTTTATAACATATTTGAGTCACTATGACTAGATGATGTTAAACTATTTCTGTGTATAGAAAAATACTCTACTGAGCTTTTTTGCAGAGTCAGAAGGGTATTTTGACATTAGTGGCCAATTCTAAAAGAAGAAAAAGTAATTCTGATGTCATAAATATTAACAGAACTGGAACTGAAGTAATATTTAAATATTAGATCAAATTATTCCCTATACAATTGAAAACCACTTTGTTACGGCTTTGTATTAATGCCAACTACAAATTAACAGTGAAAAATATTAATTGCTTTCATTTATTGTAACAAGAAGTGAACCAAACAAAATCACCAAGTGAGAGGAAAGAAATGGTAACTGCTGAAAGATGGGTGGGCAAAAATTAGAGAGGAATTTGAAAATTCAAATATTTTGTGCAACAGTATGAACAGCAATTTTGCATTTCCTTAGATAAATGCTGCTAAGCAAAAAAGGAGTACTTCCTATTTTTCTTGTTGAAATGCACTATTTTAGACATCATACAGTGCAGGACTAACCATGAAGCTTTTCAAATTAATGAACTTTGCACTTCAAGAAAGCTATTAGTCCAAACTATACATTTTCTCCATAGACATTTGAGATGCCTGTTAAAATATGACACCACAGAAATTATGTTATAGAAAACTAGTTGTGGAAACGTAAGCAAAAATGGTATAATTGGCTTTATTTTGCATATATTCCTCCCTACTTCACCCCAAAATGGGCAATCTACATTTCCTAAAAAATGTTTCAGAACCTCTAACCAGATAACAGGTTATACAAGAAATGAAATGGGAAATGTAGGCCTGACATATAGGAAATACACATTCTTTTCTATGTAGATAAAGCATGTGCTGTAGTTTATACATACACTTTTGTGTTGAACTGTAGTGTAAGAAGACTTTTCATAGTCATGAATCCATTCAGACTTAACAGCTGCTACACTGCATGTCTTCAGCTTTTAGCTTCCAAGTCTCAAGGGTATTTGAGCAGTGCAGACAGAACTGATTTTGAAACAGAATCTTAGGGGAGTGAAGACATGGGCTGTTGACTTCCAGGCAATGAGACTTCTTGGAAAAGGGAACAGGTTCCAAAAGGATGAAGTGAGGGAGACGAGCTAAAATGTCACAGAGTGTCAGATGGTGCTGAGCACAGATTTGAGGGATTTCAGGTGCATAAGGATACATGGAGAACAGAACTGTTTAAAGAGGAACCATGTTTAGCGATGTTTGACTCAGTGTCTGCTTCAAGAAGTCTGAGGCATTAAACAAGTCTTAGTATATAGTGCCTTGCAATAAAGATACTGAAGAAAATACAGATTTAAAACATATTGTACATTTCTGGCACAAGGCATATGAAGAAAAAACAAAAAAACCCACGTCCTTAACCTGTGCCCCAGGGAGGCATCAGACTTCCCTGTGAAGTGCCAGGCTCTGTCACTCTCTGCAGCCAGAGGCCTGAACGCCACCATGTTTGTGTGGGGCCTCTGTCTGTGTCCCCACAGCTTTTCTAACAACAGCCTTCAGTTGGGTAGCAGCCATGGCTGGATCTCTAACGCAAACAACACCTTGCAACTCAAGAGGCAGTTGAGATGAGTGGCTCTGACTACTTAAAGGGACTGAATTTACCTTGTACACTGGCAGAGGCTCCATCAGCAGCCCGCCCAATTAAATGGTGGCCCCCAGCACAGGCAAAGGGTTGCACCCGGCTTAAAAGCCCCCAAAAGAGCTTTTCATCAGCCCTTTTTGCCACAGATACCTTCAACAGTGCAGTCTTACCTGCCCTGAAGCTGCTCAACGCAGCAATAAAATCAAACCAAGTACAGCTCGAAGAAACTTAATTACATTTTCCTTCCACAATGAAGAAAAAAACCCAAACCTCAAAAACATAAGTAGCATACAAAAACCTCAAAGCCTCTGTACTAAAACTATCCCAGTAAATATTTGCACAAAACCCCATATAATTTAAGAAATGTATCTGGGAGATGAGTCATATTTGGCAGTCTGTAATCATGCAGCACAGTACCCATGTTAGATCTCCATATCAATTAAGTGGATTTTTATTTTTAATTTGCCTCTTTTCCTATCACATTAAGTAGAAACAAAAATCTTCCAGCCACAGTTTAGGAACTTCATCAAAAGTGATACTCAGAACAGTAACATACTTTGGACATCTCAGAATTTAATTAGTAAATTCTTGGTTCCAGTAACATAATTCAAAGAAACATAATCACTTCATTCAGTAAATTATTTGTTCTGATTCTGATGCACATAAAATACAGCTAGAACTAAGTATAGAGAAATGTTAAGATGTTTAGCAGTTAAGTGATGAACCATTACTATTCCCTCAGGATCCAGAAAAAGGGGGTTGAAACTTAATTTTCATGAATCAACTTCTCCTTTCATAAGACAGTGTAGGTGTCATCTCTTTTTCATACAATAACACTTCTCCTTATAAATTCAGTATGAGACATGTCTTAATTTAGCTACCACATTCCCTAGAAATGCCTGTGGCTCTCTGCTTCCAGAAGGAATTTTGAGTAATGAGTTGTCTAATTAAAGTAGCTAAATTTAGGTAGATGATTCAAAATATAATGCAAAAATTCAGAAAATAAGGTGGATTTTTTTTTTAAAAGGTATTCCTCTTCAAGTTGCTTGATATTGAGGTTTCCATTTTTAATGCTGAGTGTTATGCTTCAATATAGAGAATAGTTAAGCTTTTAACTCAGGTCCTGAATATCACTTCTGAAACTGTGGAGGGTTTTCATAGCATATGAAAGTAGATCCTCAACATGTACAGATCTCATTTTTGTGGAAACATAAATTTAAGCATATAGAGAAATTTACAGTCAACATCTTCATTGCTAAATGTGTTTAGATGTTGTGGTCCCAGGAGTGTAGGATTTGGGATGACAGTTTTGAATATGAAGTATCTTCACTGTGTCTGTGTTTTCCCAGGAATTATACATTGCTGCCTGAATGTTGCCACAATTGTGAAAATCCTGGAAGTTTCAGAAGTAATTATATTTCATATGTCTCAGTTCTCAATTCCACAACTAGGTTTTGTGGTGCATGCATAGTTCTCAAAGAGATTTCCATGTTACCAAAACATCCACCCTTACGTGTTTGAGTCTGATGGCAGTGGATGACTGAACTCTGGCCTGCTGCTTAGATACAGATCCCTTTCAGCATAGTGAGGGATAAGATAAAACACATCTACAGAATCATCATACACATTCATTCTGCCTCCTTTAAATTTCAGCTGCGTGCAAGCTACAGTTCCTTGACTCTGCTTACCTGCTGCAAGTGTATCAGTGTAAAAAATATAGAAAAGGTTAAAAAAAAAAAATCCCATTTAAAAAAACACATGTAGAAAGGACTCAGACACATTGACTAGAGGACAGCTGTACTTGGCCACCTTTGACATTTCTTTCTAACTGGTAAGACAGAACATAAGTGGCCAGAGTTGGAAAATGCAAATTTTGAACCTTATTTCCATGATGCATAACAGAGCTTTTGCTCTGTAGCACTACTTATATTAAAAAACAACAAAGTTGTCCACACTGCAGAACTTAAGCCTACCCTTCCAAAGATAAACAGTATCTCAGATAAGTTTTCAGAGATTTCACATTTCCATGAAACATTTCATATTCTCTGCAAAAATTTTCACATGCAAAATTTAATACTTTGAAAAGACACAACATAAAAATATGTGTCTCTATAAATGGAAAATAAAATAATAATGTCTGTTAACAGCCCAAAGGGAGACTTACAAGTAAACAAGGGTTCACAGGTCATCCAGAACATACCTTCACATCTGGGGAGAGGATGATTCCAGTTACGGCTGATGCCATGCAGACAAGTCAGAGCTGAATTTCCTATTAATGTGTAGCCAGGAAAACACTCAAATGAAATAGTTTGTCCCACACTAAAGCCATTCCCAATTACAAAACAATCACGAAAGGTGAGAGGAGCAGGACAGCTTTGTAGCTAATACGCTGAAAAAAATAAAAAAGGGGGGGGGGGGGGAAGAAAAATATAAATTCTTATTACTTTAATAAGAAAAGCTTTTCACTAGAATAAAACTTAAAAATCATGGACATCCCATATAGCTTAAGTTCCACCACAGTGAGAATCTAATTCATTGGTCCTACACCAGAAGAAGCATTGGTGAAGCACAAGAAACATTCTCATAGCAATTCTGGAAATAAGTATACAAATTTATTTCCTATTCAAAACCTCATAAGAAAAACACATTATTATAACCATATTTTAAATGATCTTATGTTCTTCATACTTTGATAATATGTGTCTGTGTGAGTGTAAATGAACAAATAAACACACAGCACACTACCCTAAAAGTTCTTATAACAAAGTCCATGAAGTCAAAAAACAAGAGGTAGCATCTTAATCTACTCAGTAATTACAGCAGTATTACCCTAGAAGAGAGTAGAAAAGAACTTTGACTTTAATCTTTCTCCAGTTGGATCTTCAAAAACCTAGGCCACTGACTGGCTCTTTAAGAAAAATTGCTTCCAAGTACATCCTTAAGCACACCCTAATCAAAATGGATCCAAGCTGCTGACAATGAAAATTTAAAAGTCTAGATGATTATCTAGAAGAGTATCTAAACTGGGAAAAAAAAAAAAACAAAAACAGCTCCAGAAGACTGATGTGATTACGTATCAGGCAGAAGGCTAATAGCCAATGCACCTCTAAAAAAAAAAAAAGTAGAATGGCAAACAGCAGAATTGTAATAGCTGGGAAGAGAAAATGAGGTAGCCTACACTGTATGGGGAGTGCTGTGATCTGTATTAAGGAACGGAACAAAGGCCAAACTAAGCAGCCCTTTCACACCAATAAAAAAATACAAGAGCCTAAAATACAAGAGATGGGATCTAGAATGCTTGAACCCACCGAGAGCCCTGCAGTGAAAGGCATGCATAGAGCAGCAGGATGTAGTGTTGCCAGGTGACCTGTACAGTTCTGAGCACATGGCTGAGCATGCTTGCTTGGAAAGGAGACTGGGGGCAATATGGCTGAAGTTGATAGAATTTATGAAAACAACGGAAGGCTAAATGCTGTCAAATCCCACAGTAACAGAATTAAGAGTCTGCTCACTGTGGACGTTGAGAGGGTACAAAGGAAACTTGCCAGGTTTCTGTGCTGTTAAGTAGCATTTATTCCTACCATTTGGAATACCATACTGAAGCTAGATGGAGCTTTTTTTCTGATCCAATAGGGCTGTTATGTTTTCCCATTGTTATGTTCAAAGAAGAAGATAAATAAATGTGTCTGTATCATAGAATGATAGAATATAGAAACATTCTGGTCAGAAAGACACATTTAAGATCATCAGGTCCAACTGTTAACCCAGTTCTGTGAGGTCACCATTAAACCATGTCCCTATATGCCACATCCACACATCTTTTAAATACCTCTAGGAATGGTGATTCTACCACATCCCCAGGCAACTCTTTGCAACCTTTTTAGGGAATAAATTTTTCCTAATATCCAGTTTAAACTTCCCCTGGAACAGCTTGAGGCTGTTTCCTCTTGTGCTACTGCTTGCTACACTGGAGAACAGACCGACCCCTGCCTTGCTATAAGCTCTTTTCAGATAGTTGTAGACTGGTAAGGTTTTCCCTCAGCCTCCTTTTCTCCCTGGTCCTGCTGGCCACACTATTTCTGATACAAGGCAGGATCCAGTGACCTTATTGGCTACCTGGGCACACTGCTGGCTCATATTCATCTGTCTGTCAACCAAAATCCCTAGATTTTCTTCTTCCTAGCAGCTTTCCAGCCACTCCTCCCCATACATGAATATAAAAAAAAATTAGAGCAAACAAGATTTTAAAATCTCTCACACTACATCATATTTTTTAGTAAGATTTGAAACACTACTTACTACAGAACTAAGAACAAGTATTACATGCAAAATCTTCAGAAGAGGACAGACTGTATATGTTGGAAAGAAATAGTTATCTAATGTGGTTAAAAACACAGACAGGCACTTTAATTCTTTGTCAAATAACAACATCCTCAAAATTTTTACTGTTAACTATTACTAGCAGCAACAGTATATACTCTTAAGTCTTCTACTGTCTTCTTGACAGTAGACTTTAAAGGTCCCTTAATCTTACAAATTGCATCATATTCCACATTAGACGTGAATAAATCTTACCAGACAATTTAAGCCATAAACGGACTTTTTCTTTAAAAGCTAACACCTTTTACAGTGGCTTACTTCCAGAATGTCAAATAAAGTTCAAGTCAGTTTGGACTATTGAAAGAGCAATACAACATTGCTCTAAAGTAAAAACTCTTTAAATCATACTCGGACTTTATTCATATAATGAAAACAGGCATAGTTTAACATATACATTTGACCTTTTCCTGTGAACAGTGGTGATCTAATCCCTTTTAAATTAATCTCTAATTATATAAATAGAATGATGATCTTGCAGTCTTCACCACCTCAGCTTCACCTATTTGGGTACAAAATAAATTTCCAGCAATACTGACAACTATGAAATAAAATGGATTTGAGATTTCTGAGTTGGCATTATTTTGTACTCGCCTACATGGATCTAGTACTCTAAAATAAGATTTAGATCTTCACCTTCAGAACCAAAGACACAAAACTGAGATTCCAATATGCTTATAAAGACTGAACAATAGAGATGCTTCCTCTGTAAATTAATATGCCAACAAAACTGAGATATGGGAAATTATCTTTTTGTCTAGATTTGAACCGCTTTTTAAAGAGAATATTAAAATACTTTTCCTTTTTTTTTTCTTTCTTCCATTTGATCTTGATACATAACACTTCAGTTTGAAACAGAAAATCTTTATCTTTTAGGAATGCAAAAAAAAGAGAAGTAACCAACAGCCACCTTGTTCTCACATACAAATATCAAAACCCCACCTTGATATACAATATGAAATCCTTGTTTGTTCTGCGAGTAATCACTGTGAAAGTATAAGCTGGTTTCATGAGTTGTGCTGAACAGAGAGGCAGGGAGCTGAGGACCACTTAATCTTCCAATAACAGTGCTAGTTTCTGTAGAACCACTCCTAACTTCTAGGTAATCATGTATGGTCTCTGTTGAGAAGTTCACAAATTGCAAATGGACACCTGAAAAACATTGCCAGTAAATAAAAGCCAACAGTATGAATAGCAGGAGAGAAAATAAAGTAGGTACAATTTACACTGATAATACCAGAAAATAACATAACCAGTGGAAATGTAAATATTTTACACTCCCAGATACAGCATGAAATTCAGTTTGAAGAATTCTTTCTTGTCATGCATTACTAATTTTGAGAGGCTGTCAATGCTAACACTGAAATACTACCATGATCCAAGGCAATGAACTGTAGGTCATTTATATGCCAGTTTTTTACAAGAAACTATGAACACAACATCCAGGAAGATCAACCTGGACTTTGTAGCTGATAGGACTGTAAACCAGGGATCCCTGGGAACTGGGAAGGTTGCAGCAATTTATAGACCTATAAATAACAAGCCCTGAGGAGACACCCAAGGGAAAGAGTAGTGAGGAGGCACAAAGCTGGAGATAGTAAGAAACAGGCATAAAAGGGGTTGGTTGCATGTAGAATATGTCTGGCTGAGCCCTACACCTGATCACCAGTCTGTCCTGTAATTTAATATCTTATTAAACCTTTTCTTAATTTTATCTTTGTGTAATATCACTTTCCATCCCACATGTACATGTGCTGCAAGAAAAAAGTTCCAGCTCCTAGTGAGACTTGTATCTGTGAGTAGAATTTGGTGCCAACTTCCAGCCACTCGTGTAGGAACGGTGTGTGTTCTCAAAACCAGTTACTGAGGACACCAGCATGAGTGAGGTAAGGAGCTCAGCAGTGGTGACTGGAGTGGGACTGTGGGTCACAGCCTGTGTACCTGGTACTGGCTGCTGGGAGGTCAACTGTCTTCCCTGATCCAGTGGATGGGGTGTGCAGTGTCACTTGCTAACGAACTTCAGACTGGAAGAGCCGATGACTAGGAAGGTTTTGGGACCTGGCCAGAATATCAGGGATGCAGAAAGTCCATGCTGATAGGAGGACTTACCAATGTGGAGTGCATGAGGAATGAGTTTGTGAACACTGTGTATTTGCAGTGAACATCAAGCTGGACCAGCCAGTGAGCAGGGGACCTGTGAAGAAGGTAAGAGGGCCAGATATCCAGGCAGGGGTGCCAGGACCTGCATATGTGTGTGCTTGTGAACTTAGAGAGTATTCAGTGTGTTTCTGCACTAACAACCTTCTGTCTCTGCCAGCATAAGAAGAGAAAGGGACTTGGCTGCTTGTGCATGTGTATTTGTATGTATATAGAGTCACAAAAGCTGTAAATATTATCTGACCATCATTCATCAGTAGCTCTCCTACTACACATGCAATTCAAATATTTAATTCTCATACATATTGTGCTATATGATGATCTTGATGACAAAAGTTTCTGATTATTTGACTCATAACAGAAAGGTATCTACTATCCAATAGAAAGTGATCTTTTCTAACCAGGTGATGTATTACAATGATTGTGTCAGGACAAGAAGAAAATACTCTACAGCTGAGTAGTTATAGAGCTCTTTAAACATTTTTTTGTTTAGACATATTTCTATATATATAAACAAAGTAGAATTTGTATTTTTTTTTTTAAGTTAGTGCAACCATGGAATGATAATGAAGTACATTCATTAAGAAGATGACTGAGTCCCACTGGTGTTTCTGGCAAAGACAATCTACTTGATTTCATATAAAATTGAATGCAAAAGATATAATGTCAGATTAATTATTGAAAAGTCATGAATAATTTTGTAACTCCTAAACTGTAATAGCTAAATAGTGTTTGTCATGTCTTTTAGAGCTTTCTCCCCAGATACCATGTAAAGTTTATGAATGGTTTTCTGAAGCATGTAACATTTTCTATGCTACAGGAAAAAGGTTGGTGCATAATTAAATTACTGTTACCTCCACTATGTCTCTTTTATCTGAAGATAGTCTCTATGTGATAAGAAAGCTTCTGCTTTAAGAGTCATACAAATTTCCTATATAGTGAATCGAGCTATATCCAAACCTTGTTTTTTACTCATTCCATATTTGTGGGCTTTGCCTTTTATTTGATCCTGTCAACCAAACACTTGTCAAAAGTTTAAACTGTCATTAATAATGACAATTCACACTATCTTACTGTCATTTTTTTCCCCTCTTTCACTCACTTTGTTCAACACAAAACCAGCTGTAATATATTTTTGCCTGCCATTCTGCTCTCTGTACTCTGCTTTCACTACAAGTTCCTGAACTGTATCAATCTTTCAAAGTATTTGTCAGCCTCTAGCACCTGCTTCTGTCTCAGACTTCTGCTTGTCTTCTTTTCTATGGCTTTTTGCAGTTGGGAACCACTCCTGAGCAAATATTTAATGTATTTCTATATATAATCAAGCTATAAATCTTGGAAAGTATAGCGACAAATCATATAAAGGAACTTTGTAAGTTTATTAAAATCAAGTGTCATTACTTTAGGTTACACCATTAGCTAACAAAGTGGAAAAGCTTGTACGTCTAACTTTTAGCTGGAAAAGTCTTGTTAGAAACACAAAAACATGTTAGAAAACATAAACAAGTTAAAGCCTATGGAAGGTTCCTATATTTGTGGTTTTGGGTTTTTCTGTTTGCCACTCAGAAGAGTTAGATGTATGTGCCTCTACTGGACTAGAACCACAGCATCACTAAAAACAGTTTTAGCTAGCACTTTTTCAAATGTCATCTTTTTCATTCTTAGAATGAAACCTTAATTAAATTTTCAAATCTGTTTTAATCATATCCTGTTTAGAAATGGCAGAAATGTCAAGCACATTTCAATCTTCACAGATTTTGTTTTCATTTAGAAAAAGGAGCTTTTTTTTTTCCCCTTGTACTTGAACTGGAAAACTAGCAGGAATTTTCATGGGATCTGAAGATTCTGGACAGCATTATGACTCATGATGAAACACTAGAAGCTGTCACATCAAGCTGTCTAAAACAGAGGTAACAGCAGAATTAATCAATGGTATTTATATAAGAAGCTAATGAAAATAAATTGTTGACTTGAATATTTTGAGTTATGAACAAAATGTAAAAAGAAGTTTTAAGAAGCAATGATATGAAAAAAAAATTAAAAATAAAATTGCTAATGATATTAAACTGGGAGGAGTGACTGATACACTTTAAGGTTGTACTGCCATCCAGTGAGATACGGACAGACTGGAAATACAGGTGGAGGAAACGTAGCGGAGTTGAATGAGGGCAAGTGTAGAGTCCTGCACCTGGGGAGGAATAACCCCATGCACCAGTATAGGTCAGGGGTTGATCTGTTTGAAAGCAGCTCCACAGAGAAGAACTTGGGAGTCCTGGTGGCCAAAGTTATTCACTGGATGGGTCAGCAAAGTGCCCTTGTGGCCAAGAAAACCAGTGGTATCCTGGGGTGCATAAAGTGTGACCAGCAGGTCAAGGGAGGTTCTCCTTCCCCTCTAGTCTGACTTAATGAGATCACATTTGGAGTACTGTGATCAGTTCTGGTTTCCCCAGTTCAAGAGAAACAGGAAAATACTAAATAGTGTCCAGTGGGGAGCTACGAGGATGATCAAGGGACTGGAACATCTCTCCTGTGAGGAAAGGCTAAGAGCCCTGGGGCTGTTTAGCCTGGAGAAGACTGAGAGGGGATCTTAGTAATGTTTACAAATATCTGAAGGGTGGGTGGGTGTCAAGAGGATGGGGCCAGTCTCTTTTCAGTGGTACCCAACAACTTTAGCGGGAAGTTTCTAGAGGTCCCTTTGAAGAAGACTTCTATGCTAATGTGTTTTCACCTATGATATTAAAAGAAGCTTAATAATAAAATGATGAACTCAAATGTAGCTTTAACTTCTAAACTGATACTGACTTGGCTTAAAATATTCCTGTTTATTTTTATCAGGCTTCTGACCTCAGAAAGAGAAAGCAAATCTTTAAAGCTAGAATTAAGCAAAGTTTTCTAATTAGACAAATTTCTCTTTATCAGAAAATTAGAACTATATGTTAAATGAAAAATTAAGAAGCTTGTAGCTTTTCTCTTTTATATCTTTCTTTAAGGCTTTGATAACTTGTTTAAATTAATTATAATTTACTTTTTCTTTGATTGTTTTTGTGTTTTTTTTTTCTAGGAGAAATATTCACAATATTTTATCTATGTTCAGTGATTTGAATTAATAAAAACCCCAACAAATGTAATCCATGAAAGAACACATACCAAACCCAATAGGCAGCTTTATTGTCCATGTGCAATCCAAACTGCTAGGATAGTTGCCAGGAAACCCAGGGCTGAGGATCACTCCACTGAAGTCTGACATGCTACCACCACATTGTGCTATATAAAAAAGGAAAGACCTTTTTTTCAGAGAGTAGAATGAGCTAAAAATGAATCCAGAGCATTAAAGATCCTTCCAACATTAATAACACAGAAAATAACTAGATATATATTTCAAAAAATACACAAAGATTCCTTCGCCATTATGTATCTGTAATGATATAATTCACATGAAGGTACTGTAAACACAGCACAATTAAAAATCATTGCTTACAAAAAAGAAGGGAAAAGAGGAAAAGAAAATCCCTTAAAATTTCAGCACAGCATCTTTGTCTTCAGAATTTACCATAAGTCAGTGTAATTATGGTATCAGGCTTCCCAGATGTATGTTAATGCGTAATGATGGAAACTGAAGACTAACTCCTGAAAAAAAGTTCTTACAAATCTCTGAATCTTGTTGAATATTTATAAATTCTAAGCTGATGGAGCTCAGTACCTCACAGGAGGTTTTTAACACTTCACAGGATTAAGAACAGGATTATGTGAAGCAGCTCAAGAGGATATATAATCTGTCTTGAAGAAAAGCAAAGTATAAAATCTTTAATGAGATCTGCAACATCCTACTTTTCATACATTTAAGATTAGAAATACAGATATTTTTTTACTGTTAGGGAATGCAAACAAAAAGGTATTTCTAGTCAGTGAAAGAGAATGAAATAGAGTTTTACATCATTCATATTTATTCATCATATAAAAAGAATATATTTAAATGCACTTCAGATGCTTATTTTGGGCTTCTGGCAGAATTCCAGTCCTCCTTCCAATTATATTAATGTGGCCATGTATGTAGTTTAATTTTAAAAATATATCCTCTTAAATTGGGCAGGCATGCCTTATGTTGAACTCATTAGACATGAAAAGTAATGCTATTCCTATTTTAATATTTTCTATAATAGCCATCACTCTGATGAGGAAATAATTCATAAATAAATTAAATATGTGTGCAAGGGTCTCTGAAGGTCTTATCACTGATAGTGAATTGATGATAGATTTTTATTAGAACATATTTCATTCTTTCTTCTAACTGGACATATCAGAAAAGCTTTGCAAAACATGTGGAGTATATTTCGAGAGTCTTCAGCTTACTTTGACCATTTTAACTTTTAATTAAGTTCTTTCATTTCTCTCTATTATTTCCCATTTCTCTTTCTCATTTTTAAGTTCTCTGGCTTTCTCTTTCTGGCATATTTAAGAAAGTTTATGTATGCTGAACATACCTAAACATATTGGAATAGGGTAATTCCACCTTCTTACTGGTCCAGGCATACAGGTGATATGTGAATGTCCCTAAAACGACACAATATTTGCTAATTCATACAACAAAAAATATACAATATAAAGCACATCATTAGTATCTCAGCAAAAAAAACTGTATAATTTAAAACATCATAAAAAATATAAAACCAATAAGGTACAACATTTATCTTGTGCACTATCAATTGTATCATTTCCTTCAATAAAATAGAGGACTGTAATCATAACTATATGGCTGTTAGCCTACCAGAGAATTATGTCTATGCCCTTAATATTATTTCTAACAGTATAAAAGTATCCATCAGAAATCTACGATACCAGCTTTAGTGTAAAACAAAGATCTAGAAACTAAAGGTCTAAATGAAGCAATGTCTACATGGTATTGATTTGCATTACTTGTGAAACGTGATAAAAAGGTAAAAACTATATGCCTTATACAGTACTGACTTTACATCTTAAATTCCTCACCTATTCTAAATGCAGCCCTTACCCTCAACCCCAAAACAGTCGGCTTAAGTTGCCAAAAACAGATATTTTTTTTTTTAAATCTATTTATAACATGTGTCTTTTACAAGAGATGAAGTGTTATGATTTCAAGACAATCTGTAACTGACACATTTGAAGACCTAACAAAGTGACCCTCTGCGTTGTTCATCAGTCTCATGTAAGTGCAACTGCCTTCCAGAGACGATAAATGAAAATGAAAAAACTTAATAGAATTTAGGACATCCTATAGTATACACAGAAAAACAATATAGAGGGAAGAGGTTTTATATGTGTGTTTGCAGTCTCTCTGCTCTGATGTTCTTAACTATTTATTTCAGCCATTAACTGTGGGTTGTCTGATCACAAACTTGTATTTAAGTACAAAATTAAAACGAAGAAGGAAAAAAAAAAAAAAAAAAGGCCAGATTGTTACCAAGAATAACCAGATAAAAATCAAGCAACATAAGAAGTAAACCCCAATAGTCTTTATCAGAGCTGCAACTGCAGAATATTTCAGTTATTCCTGAAGTGCTGTAATGCTGTAGATGTGACGAGGAAATCTGTGTTGAAGGGAAGACTGGGATACAGATCTTAAATCCAAACGGCAGTTAAGAACTGGAAGAAGCCAAGTTTAGTTGCTATCACAACATATAAACTGCATCTTTTAAAAATAAATCTTTTAGTAAAAAAAAAGTAATTAAACATTTTTTTTATGGACTGTACAACTTAATTCTATGCAGAGCAAAATACTGATGTAAAATAAATACTTGAAATTATTAGCATTTTTAGTCTGACACTCAACATGTATTACAGGCCACAGTGATGTTAATGAAAAAAGGCAGGTGAGCTACCCTTTTGCTATTTTACTCCAAAGGTGTCAGTAACTCATTAGAAGTTAATCTGCTATATACAAAATATTTTCGCCCTTTAAGACTTTTTTTGTTTTTTTAACACTCTCAAATGGCTAGATAAAGTAGGGAGTGTAGACTGTAGACACAAATGAGAAAGAACACAGATGTTGAAAATAGTAAACTATCCCTTGGAACCTTAGTCCTTTTGGGGAGTGTCTGAAGTGGAAACAATACTCAGTTTTGGATTTGGTTCTACAGTGTAACTGTTTTAAAAGCTTTTGTAAGTATTTTCAAGATATTTAAGAAGGCAGAGATCCCTACTAGGTTATGCATATTAAGTAACTCAGAGGTACATAAGTCAGTTTACCATCACTGGATTTCCCCTCGTTATACCTTTTGCTAATGTAAAAGCATGGCAAATTTTCTTGGCAAAAGCACACTCATATTTGAAAACCTTTTAAAATAAAATACTCAAGAAATTACTGAATCAAAATAACTTGACACTATCTGATCTACTGAGGAGAGAAGTATTTCCTTTCCCTTTATTTGTTCTTATTACCTCTCTTACAAACTTTCTTTTTCCTCCTTTACACGGAGAATTATTGAAAACTGCTCATCAAGTGATTTAACTTAATTTGTCAACTCTGCATAGCTCAGCTATGAATACCAAAGAGGCCATCAATAATAGCTACCAACCCCTTATCGCTAGTGCAGAGGAAGCAGAGCCATATACTTCTGATGGAATATTTGATAGCTGCTAAGAAGAAAATTTGGAAGAAAAACCTACCAGTCCTGCAAGCTTATCATGCGTTCAAGTTCCTAAAGAGTTTAGTGTCCATTTATTTCATATTGACAGACTCAAACATAACCATGTTAAAGAACTAAAAGGTACCATTTGGAATTGGAAACTTGGCTCACCTGAAGAGAATAACCCTGATCACACTGAAAAGATACCACATCTCCAACCATGTATCTGTCTCCAATTCTGTTCCCATTACTTGGCGTCTGTGGTTCAGGACAAGAGTCCAAACCTATAGCTGTGAAAAAATTGTAAATTTTAGACATTCTAAGGGTCTTAAAGTCTAGTTATAGATTCATATAGAACTTCTGTGTACATTCTACATAGACACATTGCATTGAAATATTTTGGGAAGCTCTAGGGTACCAGCAGTTTGTCTGTGGACAAGCAAATGGCACTGAAAAAACAGTGTGAAGCATTTGCTTTCAATCCGTCACAGGTCTGACACTTCCATTCATATACATACACACACACAAACATTTACATACATTTTCAACTAATCTGCTATACTTACAGAGTTAAAAAGTTAATATTTCAAATTTTGCCAAGAGACCGTATGCTTTTTTTAATCATCAAAAAGAGAAGTAAGTTGTTCTTTATTACATCTACCAAAGAAGATCCAGGAAGATAAGTATACATGTAACATTAAGTATAAGCAGCTCAGTTACTCTCTTGGCCTACTGTAAGAATTACACCCTAACCAGTTATAAAGCCAGGACTGTTAGGCTGCTAAACATCATATATCAGCCTCTGTATGTTTAAAAACTTACTAATGTAACTAATTGATCACTTCATTGAAGAATCTCATTAGATAAAAATTATTATTTCAAGACTAAGAAAGATAAAGCTAACACAAATTCTAAGGAATTTATAAAGCATGACCAATTTTTTTTTTCTATAAGGCATGCTTTGTACCACTAATAATTTAGACTACCTTAATTTTACAATAGTCTTCTATTGTAAAGATAAAAACAAATAAAAATCTCTGTCATTTAGAAATCACATATTAAGCTAATACTCCGGTTTTCAAATCTTGCTCTTGAAAACATATTGCACACTAAATTGTATATAAAACCATATTTAAAAAAAATCACACTTATTTGAAAGAACTCCATTGGAATTTACATGTTTTTTCATACAAGTAAAACTTGGGACCATGGCAATATAAATTTCCTGAATATGTGAAATGGAAACATGGAATATGAAACATAATTCAATCCTAAATTGGAAAAAAAAATCCTTAATGCCTTTGCAGTCCTTATTTTCTATTCTTAGAACAGTGATGAGAGGAAAAGTAATTTTTACTGCAGATATAACTGATACAGATCCACAAACTGAGCAGTTGTACTTTTAATCGCTGTTTTTTGTTGCTGTTGTTTTTTTAATAAATATAATATTTTGGTATTAAGGAACTTACACAATTTAGCAACAAGATGTTTCCCATTATCTTCAACACCAGCTTGCACCACTCTGTGTGGAACAGAATGCTGCTAAATGCTGCTACATTGGAAAAGTTATTTATTTCAGGGTTCTCTGCAGGTTCACAGCAGAGGACAGAATGTTTCTTTGTTTATGACAATAATACTTTTTTATATATTGATCACATAATTACTGATCCCACAGTGATTCTATACTTGCCACATAAAGAATGATACAAGCAAGTCTTTTGTCATCTATTTCTATATAACAGATTATTTTTATCTTTCAAATTCTTAATTTCTTTTCTTAAACTAAAAACATAAAGAATATCATAGCCTCTTGAAAATGGCTGGTGGGCTTAGATCCACTTTTTACATTTCAGAGCTGATCCAGCTGATGTACAAAATACAAATGCAAAAGAAGAGCAGTAGTTGGTTACACAGGTGAGTGCTTATCATCCATCTATTGTGAACAGTTAGTTATCAGTTTGCAATTTTTCAGTTACTGAACCTTCAGCTGAAATGCAAAATCTAACTATGTGAATATTCAGGCCATGCAAAGTGAAATTAGTTCATGGAAATGCCTTTCTCAGACTAGATATCTTAGCAGCTCAAACTAGGTCACAGGTATCATGTTCTCGCTTCAATTAATAAAATAATGCTTGGAAAAAAAACCCCAGTTTGAATGTCTACAATTCATTTAAACAAACTGAAACATAAAAGGTTTTTCCACCTTCCCATCTGAGGACTAGTTCAGAACCTGCATCGCTAGAGTGTCACAAAAGTTATTTAGGTGAAATAATAAATGCATTCATAAATCACACTGTTCATAACTAACTCATTTGTGAAGCATGTCTAGTTCCTTGAACTACATTACACTACTATTTCAGTATAATATGTTAGATGAATACAAAAAGCTACCAGTAAAATCTTGGATATTGCACTCTGGGACTACACAAGTGTTAAATCACCATCCTATTTATTTTTCAAAGTTATTACTGCAATTTGATGGAAATGTTTTAGTACTTAAGACATTAGAATTATACATTATGCAGTTTAAATACATAGATTTCTAGGGATTATATTTTTGAATGAAAATTAGTATGGTTTTTTTCCTAATTTAATCAAATATTGAGTATTATATAAATTATGTATGAGGCATTCTGACAAAATCACAAA
>JANHGL010020679.1:0-23777 GCA_024611195.1 Ceyx melanurus | reverse complement strand
TATTACTTATAAATCATAATCCATTTCCTAATTAGCAAGACTTTAGTTAGAGAAAATGAGTACTAATTAAGATTTGTAGTGGCGTAAAGCATATAAGCATGTAAGTATGCTTCTTGTTGACATCAGTTGATGCGATATATTTTCAGTGAAATATATTTTCATATTTAAAATACCCTTTAGAATACATAAACTACATATGAATATAATAAGAATTTAACGATTCAACAAAGAAGTAAAAATACGCTAGAATAAAAGATTATTGACACAACCACTATTCAGTTTTGAAATATGAATACCTAATTCTTTTACAAAGTTTCATTTATTTGGTCTTAAAATATTTCTTCAATTAATAAAGTTCCTTTTGCTTTGGTTTATTTTTATATAGAAAAGTGCATTTGGATTTTATAGTAATTCAAAAGATGAGCCAGACTGGACAGCATAAAAAAACCCTATTAATAAAAGATGAAGAGAGATATTGGAAATGAAACAGAATGAAACCTTCACACAGAAAACTGTTGTTCAGATGAAAAAATAATCATTTTGGCAAGAGAAATGCATCCACCCTCAGACTTTGTGAAATAGACCTGAAAGATGCACTATATATTGAAAAACAAATGTGTATGGCTAACTCACTTGAACATTGCTTAATATAAATGTTTACCTCTGATACAATTTTATAAGAACCATGAACTGATACTTCAGAGTCTAAGGCTGTAAATTAGATGACTCTTCACAATGACCTCTGTAAGTACAGACTCCAGAGAAAAGTAATAAATTCAGAAAACATAGAAAGTAAAAAGCACTTGATGTCAATTTGCTAACTATAAAAACATAATCAAAATATTTCCAGTAAGTGTTGTCTCAAAGTCAGACGACCATCAGAGCTGAGGAGAGTGAATGCTCCGATCAACGCATTGCTGCAAAAATTTCAGTGAAAATGTGTACACAAGTGTTGTGAGTTCTGGAATCCTGACAAAAATTCTCATTGTTGCATACTCTGAAATAATCCTTTAGTTCTATGGTGTAGTATACAAACAGATGAACAACACTTTACATTCTTCCACATTTGTTCTACAAATTCCTATAATATCAATATGCTTATACATTTTCACAGAAAACATTACATTCATACAGATTCATACATACACCTTTGTACAAACCCATACCCGCATATATATGTCTATTGCTCCTGGCATGGACCACTACTCTAAATGATATACTGTGAATTCTTTATTTAGTGGTAAAAAATGTATATGGGCACTACACAAGACATTTCAGTTATCTGGACAGGTATTATTATTATTATTATTATTATTAATTGGCCAGAGAAGTTGTGGATGACTCCTTCCTGGAAGTCCTGAAGGCTAAGTTGGATGGAGCTTTGAGCAACCTGGTCTAGTGGAAGGTGTCCCTGCCCTTGGCAGGGTTGGGGGATAATCCTTAAAGTCCCCTCTGAAGACGTAAGCATCTCAGAGAGTATCTACATTTCAAGGGAATGGCAGGAGAATTCTAACCTGTAATTAATGTTTAGCTATAGACAAGTGATCAGGCAGCAATTTTGCAAGGCTTTGTTCTCTGGCTAATCAGACAAGCAGAGCATGGGATTTGCATACTGTAAAAATGACAAGAAATAACTGTGACACAATTATGCAGATTAGACACCAGAACCAATACGAGTAGAGGGAACTGCACAGCTGGGAAGAAAAAAAAAACTGCAACAAAATATTGGTGATTGCCAGAATTTCTGTCAGTCAGCTAAGGCAATCACATTCAGGTAGAAAGTATGTTTACAATTACAGCCTTTTCTGCTGGTGAGGTACTCTGCAATAATAAAAACATCTGAAATAATTCTGTGTTCTCACCAAACTGAGCATTTTTCAGCTAGTTAAGAAATGCAGCTGCTATTTTCAGTTTATTCCTTCTCTAATTTTCTCTGAGAATGGCTAATTTTTGTGTCCTACACACATATATAAAATACATACTATATAGTGTACGTATTACAGTATTGGGTATAATTCAACGATTCTGGCAGGCAGGGGTGAGGTGTGGGGCTGCCAGGGTGCCATCTGTGGGAAGAGACAAAGGGCTGTGCCAGACACAGCCAGTTCAAGCTGATTCCAGCCAGCTCCAACAGACTCACCACACGCCACAGCTGAAACCACCAGAGGACTTTGTGGTGCCTCTAAACCAGTCAGACATGCCTCTGGAAAAATATACTTAAGAAAAAGGAGAAAGCTGCAAGAAAAGGAGCAACAAGGGCAGAGAAAGAGGAGAAAGGAAACTTCACTGAAGGAGGATGGAGAAAAGAACATGACTGAGCAGAGGCCGCAGCTGAACCAGTTGCTCCAGCAGGGGCTGAAGCCTAAGTTTGTCTGGAACAAGCAAATACTCTCAATTAACAGAACATGTCTGTGTTACCTGTATATTCAAGATGAAATCCAGCAGCAGACACACTAATATCAGACTGAAAATTTAGGTAGAGGTTATTTGATGTGCTGTTGAGAAGTGGAGGTATGGTTGTTCCTGAAAAGAGAGATCAAGTATTATTGAAAAGCACAGAAACTGAATTAAATGCATATGTGTGTGGGTGTGTGTAAAAAGAGAGAAGGAGAACAAGAGAAAGGGAGAAAGGGGAGCGAGATAATGGGAGAGGAAAGGAGAAATGTCACAATTGATTCCACCATATTTTGTCATCATAGATGCTATCAAATATCTGTCCCTATAAATGTTTTATTATATTTTCAGTGCACAATACTAGAGACATGAACTGTAGGTGCTCAGAGAAGCAAGGTCTAACATAAATTTATATTGCATGCATTTATCCACAGAAGGAGAAATATTTACTACAGTTTTCAGAAAAGCAAAAGTAAATCCTGTAACTGGAATAATTTGAAATGTTATAGTAAAATATATCAAGCAGCTCTGAATACATTTTGGTAAGGCTAATCTTAGAAATGTGTCTGGTTATATTTAACTGTGTTTCATCACAAAACATTATTATTGTCTGTGATCTCATTCTGTACACATGAAATAGAATACAGGAAAATAAAACAAGAAAAAGTTAAGCAAACAGAAGTGTCTCATTTAACTTAAATAAGATAAAGAATGCATCCTTTAGTCATATATAATTTCAAGCAGCATATCTCTTAGATGTTTATATTACTGGACCCTGCTATAATACTGGGCAATAAATGAGCTTAATAGATATGTAGTTTGGGAACCTATAAATATTATTTATTTTCCAACATTTTCAAATATTTTGCTTTATGAAAGTCTGCTAAGAAAATGACTGATTAAACCAGAAAAAAAAAGAAATTATGTGTTGCTAATTATAGTAGAAACAAAAACACATTCACATGCATGCATACACACACACACACCAGATTTAGAAAGGTCTGTGTTTACAGTAAAGACCTGAGTCTGTGAAACACTTACTGCAAAACCATTCAGTTACCTGAATAACTTCCAAGCCTTGGAGCATTGTTGTCAGCACCATCATAAAAGTCTAAGGAATCCCAGTTGTGTTCTGTGGCAAAACTCACCACTTGCACCTAAAAAGAAAAGTGTGAGGTTAAAAGAACAAACTTCCCCTCTGTATTCAAGCAGAAAGACAGCTGCAAACTATAGTCTCTATTGCTTTCAGTTATGAAAAGTTGCATCTTTCTCTCATTGTTAAAGAGAACTGTAAATCATCAAGTCAATAAAATCACATTGCAATGCTTTTTATTTAATTGGCAATTCAGACTTCTAAATCCTGTGACCCTTACAGCACATACAACCTCTGATGAGTCATACAACGGTGAAAATTATCTGAGTATAGAATGATTCCCTTGTTTGGAGAATGGTGGGGAGAAGATAAAACATGGGATCATCAATGACTGCAGTTAGTTTGCAATTCTCTAGGTTATCCAAGGCTAAAAGCAGTTCCACAGCGATGCACACGGCATCATCTATCTCACCATGTTCAATTCTGCCTGCAGATAAGAGCAACCTCCTGTATTAGGTTACCTTCATCACTGACTCATGTCTAGGGGAGGAACAGTCACTATCACGCTACAAGCAAAAGGCAGAACATTCCCTTCATTCCATCCAGGGATGACAAAATCCTTCCACACACAAGGAGATGCAGTGGTAGGCCGACAGACTTCAAGAGGGAGGATATATCTGTTCTCATATAGTGAAAACACTCCCCACGACGTAGAGAAATGCCAGGTCCTGTTCCTTTTTTGGAGGGCAGAGGGTCTGGCAGATTTTTAGGAACTGTTTAAGGAAAAGCATTTGAAGAGTGATAGAAGCATGGATGAAACCTCAACCACCCTCAAAAATGGGTACCTTAGCCACTAAGAGAGTCACGATTCTTTTACTGTTCTTCTTACTAAATTATTCTTCTTTGTTTTGGTTTGGTTTTTACCCCCAAAACGGAATAGCTCCAATGGAAGAAATAAGTACTGGTTCCAGTTTAACTTGGTAATTTACTTATTTTTCTAGTTAAAATATGACTTAGCCTTTCTTCTAGGTAAAAAGACGTTCTGTTTGGCTACACATTTACTGAATGGGAGCCTTAACCATTGTACTTTTTAGTATGAATTGTTCAGATACAACAGACATAATATTTTTTTTATACTATTTTAATTTTTTTTTTAATTAAAAAAAGAGACATAATGGAGAGACCCTGACAGCATATTTTAGATACTCAGAGGAGCCTCACTAGATCTGCTCTCTCAGAAAACTTCAAGACATTGCTAGAATTTTTGGTTCACAAGGGATTCAGGTGGAGCTAGGATGTTGTTCCTGTCAGGAATATTTCTGAAGACATCCATAATTGGAAGTGCAACTACCTAGGAAATCTGCAGAGCAAATTTTAATTTATCAATTGGTTTTTATATGTTTTCAGGACCAGTATGCTGCTGACTACAGCTTTTTATATTTGCCATAAACCACCTAATTTAAAATATCTATTTTAATCCAACTGATGATACATGCCCTAGCCTCCCCATGTAGTCAATATACAGACATACCCTCAGGCATTCAGAGACAGTCTGTAATAGATGTTTTGAGTTATGTACTTGAGTTGCCTTTCTACCCTAACTTTATATAGGGGAACTATAGTAGATTAATTTATTGATATAAGGTATTTAAATTAGGTGCCTGAAGGCAGGCTTTTGGTTCACACTTCATATTTACCTACCTCTACTTTTAAATGTCTGCTTTTCAATTGGATATGAGGCAGCTCAGCATTTACTTATCACATTGTTTCAACAATTTCAACAGTGTAATTGTACACATCGATAGCTGTTATACCTAAATAGTTTAAAATTCCATCTACACATTTCACAGAGGAATATGCTTTGGGGATATAATTTTCACCTCCTTTAAAGCTAGAAAAGCATCTTTGCTACTTTGAGGGAATAAGTATTGGTCAGGAAAAATGTTCAGCTATTTTATGTATTTACATAAACACAAAAGCTTTAGCTATTGCGGTATCTCCAATATCTGCATTTGTATACATCCTCAGATTGGAGAAAAATCACTCAAGTTTTCAAATGTTGCCTCAAGTAACTGATTTTCACAGTAATAATTACATATTTTATATATGCATATTCCATTATATTCTTCCCTATTAAGTGAAAAAACACCCCAAAGCCAGACGAAGTCTAATACCATTTTTATGTCATTGATAGATATAAATCTAAGCTCAGTGCTGAAACACAATGCAGTAAAAATGTACAATGACTTCTGATGTATACTCTGCCTTACTGATCCTATATTAGCTGTATTGTTTACTATATCAGGAAGTTTATCTTCCTCAGACCTAGCCCTGAAAGTCAGACAGGATTCGAAGGATCAAGCATATTAGACTCCATGACTGTCCTGCCTAAGTGACAGTATTAAATGTTCTATAGGTCCAACTGCAATCTTACTAGTATGCCCACAAAACTGTCCTGTTGTCTTTATATTTATATAAGTATAAATGAGTAACATCTGCAGTAACTGAGAACAGAAAGGAAGGATGATACTAACTTGGAAAAAAGAACCAAACCATGGGATAAATAGAAAAAAAATAGATTTTTTTTTTTTATTTTGACTCTGAAGCACAATAACACCATGTAGATTTTTGTAAATCTTCTACCTTTTAAAATTTTTGTAAATATTAAAACTTTTAACAACAGTATAAATAAAAAATGCAATCAATTCCATTGTGAGATTAATTACTGAGATAGAAATATGTATGAATAAATGATGTTTTCATATTCTTGCATCAGGAAAGTGTTTTAAACACGTTGATAACAAATAGCAAGTATGCTTACTTGAATCCCAGCTCCCTCTGGTACTGTGATTTTCCACACACAGTTCAGATTGTTGTCATAAGGCTCAGGGTAACCAGGAGACAAAATGGTCCCTTTGCGCTTTGTTAAAATTCCACCACAGGGCACTGAAAGGAAATGCATAGGGCAAGAAAAAGTATGAAACTTTAGAAAGGGGGAAAGTTACTATAAAATCTTATACAATATTCAGAATATCATGGCTGAAAACGTCTGTAAATGTATGCTACATTAAAAACAACTTGTATGTGCCTCAGGAAAATTAAATGTGGTATCTCCAAAATCTTCTTTTAAGTGACTAAAGAAGAATAAAAGGAAAATTAGAAACATGTCAGTTTTCTATCTGACAAAAGCACTCATATTTCTCTTATTTATTTGACCTTTAACAAAGTGAAACCCATTCCATTGTATCATAGTAATCTTGCAAAAATAAAGCATTATTATTAAGGGTTAAGAATGAAGTTTGAACAGTTATATATTGTATTAGTATAAAAGACCAAAGCATATATTTAAAAAAAGAAGATACATTATTTCTTAATGTTGCTATTTTGTTGTTGTCTGAATAATTAATAATAGCAGTCTCAACTCCTTGACTTCTCTTAGCTTGTGATTTATCCCATTAGAGATTACAGGTCTATTGCATTAGTAAAGAAATTGATAAATGCTTGAAAGACTGGACTCATCATGTCCATGCTTCTCAATTAATATAAGTGTTACACATGAAATAGAACAGAGTCATTCAGTACCATCGAGTTTCTCTTCTCAATATTCAACTTGAATGTATCCTGTCTAGATCATTAGATGCTCTAACAGGGACAAAAATTATTACAGCTTAATGTAGATACAGATATTCTATTGGTATTTAAGAAAATGAAGAAAAAGATCAATGAGATGGTTTATCAGAACCATTAGAAGCTCATGTATCTCCTCTATGCAACAATATCAAGTTCTGAACAGCTTTCTTTAGATACAAATATTAAGATTTAGAAAATAGCTAGAAGAATACAACTTAATAATAATATTGTAGCTACATTTTGTGAGGTTTAGAATAGATAGAATCTGTTTGGAGCTACATGGATAAACTAAAAGTCAGTGTCCTTTAAATAATATAGATAATTACTCATAAAAGCATGACTAGAGAGGACAAGTGATATCTGCTTTCTTTAAGGAAATATTCAAGCATTCACTAGACTTAAGGCAATTTAGTATGGTCATGTCTACTACTTCAATTTTTAAACTAATGTAATTCAGTGCAATTTTCATCTCATATATTTGTCACCTTTATTGGCACAGGGCTTTTCACAATGGTGGCCCGTAACACTTTTGATTTCAACTTGTCTAGAGAGCTTTCTCTTCCACAGACTAAATTACATATCAAAAGATCAATAATATATTGCTATCAATGGCCAAAATAATAGTCTTTGCAATGGGGTAGGATAGTTTTTATTAAAAAAAACCCCTCTTCTCTGTCAAGAAAAGTAAAGTATCTCATACGTATATTTACTGCTTTGGCTGGGCACGGAGCTCTTCAGATGTCTTCATCCTCAAAATGAAAAGTTTTCAATATATTCAATTTGCACGTAATTAATGACTAATGAATCAGTACTGCAATAGATGTTACAGGTAGTAAAGTTTGATGGCTTTGCAAAAACATCTTGGCAATTGATAAATAATTTAAAATAATTTAAAAACAACTGGGTTTTTTTTTTTCAATATAAAGAACAAAGCCAAACTCTAATTAAACTTAATATGTAAATGTGCCAAATTTGCCCTTACATAAACTTAGGGGAAAATGTACCATTAGAGTTTTATCTCTTTACTGTGGGGCTTTTTATCACAATCATTGAATTTCCAATTGGTGCAAATCAGCTTTATAAATGTCAATGGTTTTACATCAGTGTAACAATTTAATTTTGAGAATTCAATTTTGTATGACCAGAATCAGACAAAGGGTATTTTCTGATATGAAAAACTGATGCTTTTTTTTTTTTTTTCTGACAAGCAATGAAATGTTAGCATAACTATTTCTAAATCTTTATTATTGTAGTGTTCTTTCTAATAGCTTGCAATATAATCTTAAGAGATCTGACATGTGATAGCACCTTAGTCTTGCAAGCAGTCAGGGCACAAACTGGTATTTCTGACACTTGATTAAGAGACAGATAGCGACTGTCACTGATGTTCATGTAAGAGAAACTAACACAAAATTTATAGCAGCAAAGTATGCTCATGAAACTCATGAAATGTCACAGCAAGGTTAGAATTGAAAGGGGAATAAAATCCTAACTTGAATGAATAAGAAAGTAAATAAAAGTAAGCAAGAATAAAACACTGCACAGATAACAAAGGAGAACACATTCAGCTAGAGAGAATGGTCTACACTTTAGGCAGTAATTAGTTCTATTGAAAAGCCTTAAGAACTCACCAACACATGTAGGGAGTGAATCATTCCACTGTGCCAACGCATTTGGTACTGTATCGCATCTAATTGCTGTTGACCCATGGAGGATATAGCCTGGATTGCACTCAAAAAGAACCAGTGACCCAACTGCAAACTCATTTCCAATCCTTTTTCCAAATCTTGGTTCAGGCACAGAACTACACTGTGTTGCACTTGTTCTTGGAACAGCTGCAAACATACAAACAATTGTGGATTCTTAATTTTAGATTTGGTGAAGGAACACAGATTTTGAACCACAAATATTCAAAATAACTCGAAGAAACATTCGGTTATTTTCCAGTTAAGAACATTTTCATAATCCTCAAATCAATCTTCACTATACAAACTGCATACTGTTGATGTCTGTGTTATTATTTAGAAGAGTACAGTACATCTTTGCCAAGATTCAGGGCAATGCATAAAATCCCCACTGAAAACTTTCAAAAATGGCACTGGAACTAAATACTATTGTGATATACTCAGATAATACATGGTTTCAAAATAACATTTCTGTGTCAGATATTTACATTTATTCTTGTGGATTTCTAAATGGAAATTATGACTGTCAGATCAGTATTCAAATCAAATGAAAGAATGAATTGCTGTTGCAAGTAGTGATGTATAATCATTTCTGTAAATGACCTGTGAAGAGGCAAATAACGTAAACAGAGAAGTATCCAATCACTGATTAACCCACAAGTAGCAATACTTAAGATTTAGTCATATTTGAAGTGAGAGAGAAACCAGTTTGAGCAGCCAGATAGGTCTAAATTAGTCAATCAGGTTAGTGAACAGAAACACATTTTTTTGTGAATAACTTAAATTTGGAAACTCTCTGAAGGTTCTTGAATATTTGACTTGAGCTTCAAAATAAGACAAAAAAAACTCCCAGTCCTAGATACTTCAAAATGTGTAGAAATAATGGAACATTGTATTGTTAACAGGCTGCTTCTTTCCTCTACATGCTCAGTCTGTTCCTCTCTGATGCACTTTTTGATAAAAAGAATAAATACACACATTTTTCCAGGTTGTCTCACCTTGATAAACAAAATGAAATCCTTTAGCTGTTACTGGTCCAACTGAAGTAAATCTAACAGTGATCTGGTTACCTGAGCTCAATGGAAGGGATTCACCTACTCAAACAAAGCAAATGCAAAGCTGTCATAACCACTTTTACTAAAGAAGCATTCAAAATATCTGTCAACATCCTTTCAGCTAGAAATAACCCTCCCAAAACCCTGCTCTGCTTCAGTAAACTTTACAATATATAGGCATTTTAATATATTATATCAGCATCATTATGTTCTAGAAAAGGATTAAAATGAATTTAAGTTATTAGGAATATTTGTTGTTTTTTTCCATTAACAAAAAACCACCCCAAACCTCATACCACTGTTGAGTCAACGTGCACATAACCTATACAATCTAATCAATTTTATTTCCTACAAATATGAACTGCTTTCACTTTAAAATATGTAATACTAATTTGAGATTGTTAACTAGATAAAATTCATAAAGAAATAGAATAAGACCACAGCATTCAGTATAATATCTAAATGTCAGAAGAAAATATTAAAAAAAAATTAAATTTATTACATTTTGTTCATTAATGCAATTTCATGTATTTGAATGAATTCAGTGGAAGAAAATAGGACGATCATCATTTTTTACTTTGTTTTCTGTCTACAGTATCTTTCCAAGCTTACAAAAAAACCAAACCAAAACCAGTTTAATGACAGTTATATTAAAGGATACCTGAATGAGATCCTGAGAGAGAGGATAACAAAGATGACTGCAGAGTTGGGCCATCATATACTTCAACTACATCATGGAGTGATGTCTGGAAAAATACAAACTGGCCAAAAACCACTGACCAAACAGGTAGAAGAAACAGCAAGAGGCACCAGTGGCCAAAAAAAGGGGGATCAGAATGAGAAAGAAGGGGGGGGGGGTAGAGAAAAAACAGTTAATTAGCTGTCTGAGTCTTTAAAGTTAGTTATTTTGCATATTATAATAGCACTAAAAGGAGAGAAATATTCTATAAGACACAATGAAGGTACACAAATGATACATATACTCATTAAAATATTCTAGTAATGACGAAACAAAAGCATTTTCCTGCTGTTGAATATATTTTCAAATTCTCTGTTCTCCCACACCCAACAGATATTTGTATTATCAGTGCAATGTTATCCTTTTAATTCTAGACATGTTGCTCTATATTGTACTTCATTATTTTTTGTCAATAAGCCCCTGGAAGTTTTATTTACCTTGGAATGTTTCAGTTTTTTTAAGAACATGAATATTTAGCTTGTCTTTACAATAGTGAAATAAATGAACAACTGATTCAAAGCAACAAACACTTTTTGGAATACAAATGCTTATCGCATAAACTACTGTTTTTTTTAAGTCATTCTAGTACAACAACTCAATTCAAGAATGTTATGTTTGCATTTAAGTTCAAAGGTCTGTGCAGTACATTCACATCACAATTGTTGGAACTTTCAAAATTAAACAGTGAAAAGAAAAATAAATATTTGGATTAATCCTGGCCCTAGTTCCTACAAAACATTTACATCCTTTTATCACCACTACTAGTAATGGAGAGGGGAAAAGGGCTTAAGGACTATAAAGGTAAAAAGGTGGAACTAGTTAGATACCTATAGGTACTAGAGCACCTATATAAAGAAACAGAACCAGTTCTGGTTCATTATTGAAGTTAGACATTTGGCATAAATATTGCATTGCTACTAGACTGTATTTGTTACCATATGTTCTCTAGTATTTTTATCTGGTATATTTAGTTATAAAGGATGAAGCTAGGTACTTACAGTTCTTCCAATTTATACACCTTTAAAGCCTTAAAAACAGTATATTAAAAAACCTGACATCTTGAAAATTCTTGACTTTTTTTTAAACTGTTTTTTCAAAAAGGCAGTTCCACCTTTTCAACTCAGCTTCTTATCACATCCATTTCTCATGAAAATAAATCAATTTCTTGAAAGAAAACTTCTTTTTGAAGGGAAAGACTGGATGTTACATGTAAAAGTCATAAAAAGTTCAAACAAAAGTACTTATAAAACTGTTAGACACTTTTGAAGATTTTAATCCATTTTTAGGAGGGACCATAAGCAAGAAGCCAAATTGCCTCCATCATTTTTCCTCCAATCTCCAGAAAATGAAGCACTGACATTTTTACAGGCTCTATTTATTTTTTAAATAATATTTAGCTGCACTCAAGTCTTAACTTTGTTGTTGCAAAAAAAACAAACCAAAACCAAACCAAACCAAACAAACAACCTAACTGCTGTCTCCTTTCCTTCCTAGGAATGTATGTGTATTGCTGATAATCCCCTGTGCATTCTGTTCCCCAGCCTGAACACTTCCAGCTCTCTCAGTCTTTCTTTCTTCACATGTCTAATGCTCCAGGTTCCTTAATCATCCTCATCGCCCCTCGCTGTACTCACTCCAGTATGTGTAGCTCTCTTGTACTGGGGAGAACAACACTTGATATTCCACCCTAAATGCATCTCAAGATGTGCTAAACAGGGAAGAAACAGGCAGCAAAACCACATGGTGTATCAGACACTCATCCAGTTTTGTACCATCTACAGACTTGCCAAGACTGCACTCTCTGCCATCACATAGATATTCTAGATTTCCTGGACTTCTGATCTATCTATGGCCATGTACCATCAGATCCTTCCAAATGGATCCCTGATTTGCTGTCTCTTCTGTCCCAGTGAAGAATTAAACCCAACCCAAACCTTTCCATATAGCATTAAACTGTGAGTAACACTGTACTGATCAAATTATACCTACCTGGGGAAAATATATGCTTATGTCAGGTAAAGAAACACTCTGAATAACTTATATGAATATCAACGGAATAAGAAGAGCTGTCATTCTTCAAACTAGTTTTCCTTCTCTCATCAGTGGGATATTTTGTATACCTAAGTATTTATTGAACTCAGAAAGCTCTAGTGTTGTATATATATATATATACAGATATATACATATATATATATATGTAAATAGGCCATTACTGATGTAATTCATATAGTCATTGAAACTGGAAGCAACCTTCAAGATCATCAAGTCGAACTGCCTACTAAACATTATAATGACCACTAAAGCACTGATTCTTCATCATTTCCATGGATAACACTCTCTTTGCTCATGATTTAGCTGCCATGCTTTTCCTATCAGGTCTTATAAAGAAATGCTAATAATGTTTAAAATATTTTTTCTTGTTGTTTTTTTGTTTGGGGTTTTTTTTTAAGGGAAGAAAAAAAAATAAAGCAACATTGTTCAGAAGCTACAACCTTTAAAACCAGGAAAAGAGAAATGTCTCCCTAGAGAAATGGTCTCTATAGGAAATAAGTACAAACTAAGAAAGAAGAAATGCAATCTTCTTAAGCATCCTAATTCCCAAGTGCAGAGACCCCATTCACTGTGCTAAGTGGTGGATCACAGCTACTCAGCTAAATGATAAACAACAATTGAGAAAAGCCATGCTTTTGAATAAGCAGGACTTGGGCACAGCAGCTACAGGAAGCAGAAAGTGGGAAACTGCTGTGTGGGATTCTTTCTCAATGAGAAAGACTCAGCAAGGCTTTCCAGCTGATCAGTTTAGTGTCAGCAATCAAATGATCATCAGATAGGAGAAACTCTTGTGCTCATTCTCATAAGAAAGACAGGAATTCTACACTAAGCTACTAGCAATAGACTGCAATGATGAACTAAATATTTTAAAATTAGCGTAGACACAACCATATAAACTGATATTAAACCTTTCTGCCTGAGAAAAATGTCCAGTAAATCTGCAAGATAACTTGAATGTACATTGGTCTTTTCAATGAAAAGGTGTTCAGTAATCACTAAGAAGGTTTTGGAAGGGAAAGACTGAAGGATGACACCCTAAAGAGATGATCTGGGAGAATTCATGCATATAGGAATACTGCTTTCATTAAAGAAACTTAAATAGAATTTGACCAGATTACATAAACAAATCAGAAGATCTGTTCTTGTATTGTTTAGTGGAATGTATCAGCTGAATATGTTTCACATAACGAGTATCTCTGAGTCAGCAGTGTCATTAAGTTTAGTTTTTAAATTAGTAACAGAGGTGTCATTTTTTTGAATGTTTCTCCTCTTACATTTCCAAGTTTGGTTGTCTGCCAATTACTGTTAATACACTCAGACTACTCTGTGTCTGCAGCAGTAATCTTCAGTGATAGCTGTTAGATTTCTCTGTAATCATTAACACTTCTTAGCATATGTTATAGCAGGAAAAATGTAAGTTGTCTGTGAATACAAAGTAGAGTTCCTACTAGTAGTATCTTGTATGCAAATCTCATCTAATTTCTAAAGTAAAAGAATAACACATCTCTACTGTTGCTGAACTTGGAAGCAGTAAAAATTAATTCTAGCAGTATAAGCCTCTGGGGTGTACCACAGGCTAGATTTCAAAATAAGGCTAGTGATGAGCTTATATCTAAACTACTAAAAGACATAGTCTTACTAACATGAGCAGTTGTAAGTAATTTTATACATTTTCTATAGCTGCTGAAGCTATAGACTGCCCTTACACAAGTTTCCAATGTATAAAGGTATAATTGTACAACAGAAACTTACAGAAGCTTCTAATATAATGGGATTGCATTTCAATATAATAATATATAGCACTATTTTACTGTTATTAGCAAATCAATTACACTTGAAAAGAGTTCTATTTAATATCAATGGTCAATATGGAAGTCATAGATACCATACATAGGTATGCCAGATAACTGTAGTTGGATAGGACAAGTTACTGTCAAACTCTATTAGCTGCTCACAATGTATATGTCATGCACAACTGCCTAGTTCTCAATCTCTTAGTCTGTGGACAAAACCTTTACTGATTTATTTTTTTGTTAAGAACATCATTCTCAAAGTTTTGAGTGAAAAATACACCTTTTCTTCTAAAATATTGCCAATGGTATTTCTAAAGTAGGGAAAGTGTCAAAGTTACTACTAAAACCAAAAAATGATCTTATTTAATAATAGATGGACAGTAGAGTGAACAGACCAAGAGAACTGACTAGAGAATAAGAAATATAGAATGTATTTAATCTGAAGCCTACTGATAAACTGACATCTAGAGGATAAAGATGCTCTAGAATAACTTTTAACGTGAGATATGCAGACATTTTCCTTTATGATTTCAGTCCTACACAGTCTTTCTTAACAAAGATAGTTACTAGTAATGATTTTTAATTCCCTATATTTCTGATATCTAACACAACAAATACATCTTAAATCTATGATAGTGCCTCCCTGATCCATCAGCGATTAAAGCCATAAGCCTAACTAAAACCAGAATGAGGAAAATGTGCTTTGTATCTACTTCACACATGCTGTGTTTCCTAAGGTTGTGTTACTAAGGAAACAGGCAAATCTTGAGATCTTAAATGTCTGTCACTGGATAAATTATTGCTACTTATATTAAGTGATCAAGATATCTGACGGTGTCTTTATCTAGCATGGGTTTAACTTTGCTATATGTCATCAATCAGAAAGCTTTTACACCCTTAGTCCCATGGAGTTACATTACATAACATTTGGATGCAATAATTTAGGAAACAAAATGGATTATTTTATCTTAAGGAAATTATGCATATAATGGACTTTTAAGACTTTATTTTTTTCTTATGTTTCAGGCTCATCACCTGTATATTCTTTTATTGATAAAAATGCACAAAATACAGTGAGCCAGATTCTACCTGTTTTTACAACATTTGTTATATAGCTATAGAACATTCTAACTTTAGGAAAGAAATGAACTATGTGCTAAAAATGCATTGTACATTTCAAATATCAATTTTATTTTTTATATTTAATAAAAATATTAGTGGAAAATAAATTCACATTGAATATATATTACATTAAATTCATTTAATGCTCACTGAGAATATTCATTTCCCTTGTGGTAGAAGAATTTATTATTTGTTTCTAGCACAATGTACACAGCAAACATTTTTTCTAGCTCTAGGCAACTTGACTCCATTCTTATCCCCCTTTTGTATTTTTCATTAACTCTAAAATTAACTTCATAAAAGGGTCAAATGAAAAGGCATGTACCTGACACAGCTAAATCCACTCAGACAATTTCAAATCAAAACAATATTGACTATGAGCTAAATTAACATGAAGCACTTACACCAGTGTTGCAATGTTTCCTTGCCATAATGATAATACACGATAAAAGATTAAAAAGACAGATTACTTTCCCAATTGTATGTCTAATTACAGATTACCTGAATTAGGCTTTTCATCTCTGGGATGAAAACCCCTTCTATGTCTCCCTGACATTTTTTGCACAATGACATCAGAGTCCTGGCCAGAGTTTCTAAATTCTGTCACAGATAACACTGCTGTTTTAAGTTCTCCTAGTTGAATCTTAGCTACTGGAGAAAACTGCTGAAAAGGAAATCTATACACTTTTTCATGCTGAGCTCTCAAATCTTATTTCTAATAATTTACTAAATATTCCACTTTTTTTCAGATGCCAGTGCAAGATCCTTTGAAAATCTTGCATGAACAGTATAGTTTCAGAAAGAGAAATGAGAGCAGTTGGAAAAATGCCAAAAAGGAAAGGAAAGGTGGTGTGAACTTCTATCATCTATTGGTTTTCCTCATATAGCAAATACTTCTTCCCATTGTGAATAACACATATATGTATGAATACCTTATATTTGTTAGAATATAACATATTTGTAACATATTTGTATGTTCACCTTCAGTATTGCATGATCACTCTATACTTCAGAAAACAAAAAAACTAAATCAGAAAATTGAAATAGTATACTCCTGATTAGTTAGTATCATGATTAAACTGAATTTAATTAAATTTCTGGATTAAGTGTTTCATCTTTTGAAAAGATTTTTAGCTTTTATGTGAAGTATCCTGCCATCCAGACAGCTTTTCTGTCTTCACAACAAATTTTTGAAAACACATATGCAAAAAGTAGAAAACTGTGTCCTAAAAAAAAGTTCTACTATTACCTGGAAAAAGAAAAAATTGCAAAATGTAAAAATAAATACTGGTGACTTTTCTTGGAAGTAATGTGGTTTTGAAGTCATTCTCTTTTTGGGAAGGAAAGTTGGGTTGACTTTTATTAAAATATGTGGTAAAATTTTGATCATTGTCCCTGTCTCCTGAAAGTAGCATCTTGAGCCTTTATACAGTTGGGCATACAAGCATTCAGAGCAACCTCTGTGGTTTCCCTTCATTCATGTAGTTCAGTAATTGCTTCATGGTCAAAAATAATAAACCTAGATATTCAGTGAGACATCTCCACTCATTTTAATTTAAGATGGAGAATTAAACCCTACACATTTTAAAAATGTCTTCCACATTTCTTAAAGAAAAAAATGTATACAACAGTGATGATGGATTCAAGTTAATAAAGGTAAATGTTTTATTTTAATGCAGCTAAGTATGATCATAAAAAACATTTGGTTCTTATTCCCTCTACACGTGACATTGTCATTTGGGACATTCTGCTACTTATGATGTCTTTTTTTTTTTTTCCAAGATGTAAACTGAGCTATGAAATCAAACAGTACTAAAATAACTCTCGTGTGACACAGTTTTAAGCTTTCTAAGCATTCTAGATGCAAAGAGCTATCTAACAGAAGACACGTGTTGACAACATTGTTTGCACAATGTATGTGTTCCCTGGTAGAATAAACCTTGTACATTTACATTCCAGTATTTGCAAAACATTACTCTTTCAAGGATCTAAATCATCATCTGTGGGAACACGTGCCTAGGACACGACAGTTACTGAGTCTGAATCCTGTGGTGCATGATCCTTGGAAAAATACTGTGTGGTTTGGGTTAAAACAGGTGTCTGTGTGAGAAACAGCTTGACCTGGAAGCCATAAGAGAGGAGCCCTTAGGGGCATAATTATGTAAATTACAGGGTTTAGGCAAACCAATCAAAGATAAGGATGAGTACTCCTGAAGAGGAGTTAACAGCCAATCAACTTAATTGTAAAGGCACGTGATCGTGTGCCTGGGTTTGTTTTGAAGTATAAATAGGTTTGTTGCAGCCTAATAGTTGGATTTTTGCTTGCATCAAGCGTGTACCTGTCGCTACAATGGCAACAATCATCATCATCCCGAACCTCTGTTGTTTGGCTCTGTTTCTTTCATCTCTCTGTTGCTTATTTACAATAATTCGCAGCTACCTCATATTGCAGAAATTCAAGAAAATACTAGGTGAAATGAAAGAGAGGTGTCTGTGAATGCAAGCCAGTTATTCAAGAATTGATGAGAATAGTGAATTTTAACTACCCTGTTTATAGCAAACTGGATCTACCTTCAATGCAAAAAGTCCAAGAAAACTTGTGCCAAAATGTCATGAAGTGGTTGTCATTTTTTTGCAGTATTATATCTTGCTGTAAATGTAAAGCAAATGTACAGTGTCCATGGAAACTAGACATTTTCCCAGTTATAATTTTTTTTAGCTTCTTTGTAAGATAAAAAGATCTCTGATTTTGGTTTTTTTAATGGCCACCGAGAAACCATATTTAATTTGCTGACAGCATAGATAATAAACCACACTTACATACCTTACTGTGAATATTTAATCTATACTTTTCCTCTAACAGAAAGGAAACCTAAGGCAATCTGATATAAATTTTATTTTACTGTTAAAAATATTAATTTAACTAGAAATATAGACAACACTGTTATGTAGAGCAGAGCATACAAAGTAATTCATGTGCATCAGGAAAACATATTAAGATCTTAAACATCTGCATTTTAATTGTAACCAGTGCTGGATTTCTGTGTTGAACAATTAGCAATCATTACACTATTTTAAAATATCAGTGGGAGAGTGTCAAAGGAATTGAGTCTTCCATGTTTACAAAAGATTTTGCCTGTGGCATACTGTGTGCTTTTGTGAATCATTTATCTTCTAGCTTAAACCTGTCATGGTAAGAAATGTTGCAATTGCAATTCTGCATGACAGAGTAATGAAACACACACAAAAAAAGTCCATACTGCAATGGCCTTTCCACAGACTTTTGGGCTGAAGAACCTGAAAAGCTGCACATAAAATAACATTTGCTTTTTACTACATCAAAAATGAATCTATGCTAATGAGTTCCCTTCTACACACTGAATATGCTATTCCACTGTTTGTTTGTGTACACTTTTTTTTTCCTCTATTGACCTGGCTTTAGCTTTTTTTTTTAAAAAAAAGGAAACCTATGCTCTCTTGTAAGGACTCATAGACTGTATTGGATGGCAAAATAGTTCCTGAAGAGGTTCCATTCAGCGAATATTTGAATGCTATATTTCACAATTGATGTTTTACCCATAACAAAGAATATAGAAGAGGTTTTGCTGTTTTCTTTAGGAAAGTTATTTTATCTTAGCAGCATTGCTGGAGTACCATTTTATTCTCTAAAAATCTTGCACAATTGTTTTGTGAATAATCTCTGAGAAATCTACATATCATGATGCACATGCAAGTTAATTCAAGATGACATCTACTGTCTTTATTCACTAAGACCAGCATTTTGGGTGGGTGGAGTATCTTGTCAGAGAGCCATCCCTACATAATCTGTATCAATCACTGCAAGCAAAAGTCTTTTCTGAAAGCATTATTTGCTATCAGGAACAAAAATAATAGAGTTACAGCTAACAGTTTTCTAAAACTGATCTTAGGGAGCTCAGCATTAAAAAATTATGGCTATCCTTCTCTACAGCTGTACTATATATGAATATATTGTGATGAGAGAGAAATTAAAGCCATCAGCTGAAACACAGTCATTACACAGATCTTCAGAATTTCAGACTGAGACAAAGAATTCACTTAAGTGAAAAACTTTGAAACTTAGGTTAAATTGACTGTCAAAATTTGACTTTTGCAATAGCTGTTACCAGAGTAATTTTAGTAATGATAAAGTAAGAACAAGGGTTAGGAAAAAAACAAAACAACAAAACAGCTTAAGAATATATATATATTAAAAAAAAATCCCACTGTGTTATTTACACAAATATTCATCATTTAAAATGTGAGGTTTTGGGTGCAAGGAATTCTCCTCCCTATTGGAGGATATGTGTGTGTATATATATATATTTATATATATGTATAGTATAGATTACCATAACCACATCCTCAGTGCATCACTTGTATGACAGGATTAATATTATCTAAACCATTACTTCTTTGTATCAGTATATTTATCTTTTTTATAAGAGCTCTAAAGACATCAGACAGAATTCCTTAATACTGGTCTTAACCCTGTTCTTAGTATGTAAACAAAAATAAGTATTTGTCAAATTGTTCCAAGTGACTATGAAGAACTGTAGGCTTTTTCCCCATTTCCATGTCTTGGTTTTGGAGTTCTGTCTTTATTTCCAGAAACCACAAATTGCATTTCCTTCCACAATAACATGAAGTATAGTGTATTAACATTAAAAATCCCTTATTGTATTAATTTTAATTCTTTACACATTGACTCTGTGTCATAAATTTAAGAATTTCAGATTTGGTAGAAATGTGAAGACGTAACTTTTCCAGTTTATCTAAACCAATTTAGCTAGGTCATAAGCATGTGCTTGTAACAACTAGAAATAAGTCAAGAATGGTGCAAATATTTTTTTTTTTCTTTTCTGTATGCTATAGAGCAGTAAGTAGAGATACCCATGGCTTAGGAGATAATACTTTAAAAAACCTATTTGTTTTGTAGTAGCTTATGGACCTCTATGCTATACAGAAGAACCAATTAATTGGTTATTAAGGCAGTTCAGTTATCATGACTGTGGCAGATGGATACACAGCAGTTCAAGCAGTGGCTTCAATTTGGATAAAATGTTTGCAGAATCAACATGAAGGAAGGTTAATAAATACCCATCCCCAGGCACCTCTTATTTAAAGAGCTGAAATTTGAGCAGTAGGTCAGAATAAAATTCTACTTATTTGAGCATGAATCTGAAGCATGGATATTTTAAGAATAAATGATATTCAGTATGTGGCATTACTGCTTAGCAAGGACACAAACTGAACCACAAACTATCAGCTGCCATCATAGGCATTGTTCAATAATAAAGTGAGATAAAATGATTCAATCCAGAGAGTGATGTAAATGCTTTTTCTTTTTTGGAGCAGAATGCATCTTTAAAAGCTTCATTTAGTCATAATAAAAAATGTTGGGATGGAAGTGAGGTTTTGTTGGAGGATCTGTGACTCTACAGAAACCAGAGTGATGCATCCTGCACTAATTTCATTACCCAGGAAAGACCTTTGCCTCTGATACAGAGAAGCCATGGATTATGAGAGCAGTATCACCGAATATTAAGACAAATATTGATCCCCTGCTTATGTGGAAATACTGGAGCTATTCTACACTTTCTCGAGACTTGGCACATGCTCTTGAGTGAAAATAAACCTTAACTGGTACCACTAATATATTTGACTAGCATCACAACAATATTCTAAGATGAGTGAGATTCTCACAATGAGACAAAAAATAAATGAAAAGCAATTTCAAAACATAATGGCAATGTAAATGTTATGAGATATAGTGCATTATAAAAATGATCAAAAGTATAAACAAAAATAAATTTAAAACAACTTCACATAACATGTTTAATATAAAAAGCAATCATAGATATCATCCAGACATGCTGAAAGTATATGAGAAACAAAAAGATATGAATGAGCTCAGATGTACTTACCAAATTCCTTAGGAACAGTGATAGAGTAAACACAGTTGTGCCCAACACTATAATTCTTAGGGTAGTTTGGTGACAATACAGTGCCTTCAGAGCCCGTTGACCGGCTTCCACAGGGTGCTAGAAAGTGAAGATAATCAGTTTTGAATAAAACAATGAGAAAACATCAGTTTAAAGTGATTCGTTGTATGCTAGTATATGCTATTACAGAAAATATTATTACACTTCAGCAGTGAATTAAATTTGTATATCCTGTGGAATACTGAGTATGTGCAATTTTCTCATCTATCAAGAAAGAATTGATGGCACTCTGCAGCTTTCCAGATAATTCTTTTTTTCTTCACCATTTATGAACTATCTTAATAACATAATGATTTGCTTTATACATAGTATGCTATTATTCACAGCATACAAAACTATTATTCATTTGTATGATGCTTTATACTCTGATAAAAACATAGATTATGCAGCCTTTCTGCACACTAGTAAATTCTTGCTCATGCCAATAGACTCGTAACTCAAAATAATGTATAGAACTACCGAAATAAGAAAGTCAGGATTCCTTGCATGAACATGATATACCACTTATTTATGTCTCATTTATTTATAACATTATATAAAGTTATGAACAAAGACTTTATCACACAAAGTTCATGTTTATGATACCATTAATAGCTATAATACTCGATAAAATGGCAGATAAATAACAATGCTATTACTACAACAGTGTATTTTTCTAAGGTTAATAATAGATGTAAACCTTTGGCATTATTCAAGACTGTCAAGCAAGAAACAGCACGTTTTCTTCTTTTTCCTCATCAGCTATTCAGATGCATTTATAAGAAACTGTCGTAAGAATTATTGTTTCCCTATGTCTATTACTGGCTTCTTATGCACACTCAGTAATTTAGTAGTATAATCTGTTGTCAAGATTGTGGCATCTATTTTGATTATTTCTTCTATCAACTTTGGACTATAAAACACTTTTTAAAAAATTTTCACGTTAACATACATGTTTAACAAATTTGTTGCCTCTGAAGACGTCACTTTCTAAAATAAGTACTACTCAATATTTCATTTGCTAAACATACACACACAAAAAATCTGGATTTTGTGGTATGCTCTCAAAACATTAAAACCTTCTGAATTATATTAAGAAAGAAAAAGATGGGATTCTTACTGCTATTTCAGAAGATTCACACAAAATATATGGTACACTATACCACAAAAAGAACACATCTTCTAACACTAGCAAGTTAAGGCCCTGTCACTTTGTGCATGGATTTCTGTATTTTGCATCAAAACAGGTTCCTTTCAGAATGGTGCAGCTGGAGAGTTTAGCAGGCTGTAGCTGAAGCAGGAGCAGGTGATACCTATTGCTCCAGTTTGCATACAGAATTTGTAAATGATTTAATGGGCTAGTGTGAAAGTCAGTATTTGAAATAGGTCAGCAGGAGGAGCTTGACTTTTGCTTGTGCAGGTGAGTATGAATGTGGTAGGTGCCACATTAGAGATCAGCAAATCAGTCAAGACCAAGAACAGCCATAGCCTTGGTGGCACTCAGTACAGCTCTACTGATAGGCAGCCACTCTGAGTTATAAAGTATGCATTAAGACCACCATATGACATGGAATATTGTGCTCTATGGCTAAAAGAACCATCTTTAAGTCTTACTTCAATCATGGAAATACCAGAAATTCATGCTTTGTTGTGAAAATGTATTTAGGTAATGGAATTATTGCTACTTTTTGCCAAGAAACAATAAAGTCTTGGCTGACCCTCACATCAAAGAATTCAGTTAATCTCTGGAAGAAACACAAACTCTTCACCAGCTGACTGTGACAAATAGTTTTTATGAAAACAGATCTTCTTAACAGCTTGTAAGTCCTCAAGATTTTCTATTCCAAAATTTGGATGAAACAGAAGACAATATGGAAGAATACAAGCAACAAATGCACTAAAACTAGACATGTCTGCCAAAGAGCTCATTACTGCTTCCTAAGACCATTTCCTTCTTTATAAGAAGAAATAAGTTGAATAAATTAGTTACTTCAAAGATTAACAATACCACTCCATCACTTACATCATTATTATTCTCCCCTAATCAGCAGCCTCATAAGCATGTGCAAATCCAGGGTAAAATTGTGATTCCACTGAAGTCAATGCCATTGACACCAAAAGGGGCATAATTTCACTCTCCATCATTTTTGAAAGGTCCTGGAGAACAGGAGAGGTGCCTGAGGACTGGAGGAAGGCCAATGTGGTCCCAATC
>JANHGL010020677.1:39698-74337 GCA_024611195.1 Ceyx melanurus | reverse complement strand
GGACTCCTGGTAGCTGACCTTAGAAGTAAAGATCGAGGCAAAGGTGGCATTCAGTAACTCAGCCTTCTCTCTGTCCTCAGTCACCAGGGCACCCGTTTCATCCAGTAGCGGGCCCACATTGCCTTTAGGCTGCTTTTTGCCTCCAACATACTTGTAGAAGCTTTTCTTGTTATCCTTGACCTCCCTAATTAGCTTGATTTCAAGGGAAGCCTTAGCTTTTCTTATTGCATTCCTGCATCCTTTGACAAAAATTTAAAAGTTGCTAGAACTGTGGGGTTTGGTTTTACTTATGTTTTTATGGGTGTTTTTCTGTTTTGGTTTTTTTTTGGGAGGGGGTGGTGTTTTTCTTTTGTGTTTTTTTTTATTGCATGCTTAAAAGATAAATAAATATTTAAAGGTTTTTGTTGATCAGTGTTCAACTTCTAGTCATTGTTAGGTAGGTTTTGACTGTTGAATGGACACCGGCAATAGTTCTACCTGAATGGTGGTGACTTGCCTTGTTTATATTTCTGATTGCTTTATGGTTTCTTTCTATTCAGGCTCCTGTGGCAGCTGTTACGCGTTTTCCTCCATGGGCATGCTGGAAGCAAGGATTCGTATCCTCACAAACAATACCCAGCAACCTATCTTCAGTCCTCAGCAGGTTGTATCTTGCAGCCAGTATTCTCAGGGTAAGTACACTGGTGTATACAAATAGAGCTTTCAGTAATAATAATGCTTCAGAAGCAGACTATATAGTAAAAACTTCCATTCTTTCCCTATCACCCATGATAAAGTTTTTATAAAGTAACTGGCAGGCTATACTTCATAGTACTTTTTTGAAAGATTGCCAAAAATATTCCAGAATTATCAGCCCACTTTACTGTAGGGATGGGATTGAACCAGGAGTATGTGCCTTTTACTCAGCATGTTACTGGATTTTAGGTGGAGCTACCTGATGGAGAATACGTGAGGGCGGAGCAGAGCTAAAAATATAGTAAAATTGCAATGCATTTGTAGAAAGAGTGGAGCCATATATCCTCCCTAAAGCCTGTTTGGTGGGAGGAGGAGATGAGCAAAAGCAATAACTAAAGCTTTTCCAAGGACTGTACTGATGTTAGGATGTGTCTCATTGTTTTACTGCATATACCTGACTCCTCTTCCTGATGAGGAGTGTCAGGAGCAATTAAATGGGAGGTGGTCCATGCATTAGTGTTGTCAGTATAGTAGGAGAGCCTCCCACCTCAAATAACTCTCCAAGGGAATAAGCAGGTATCTTTTGTTCAGGTTGCGATGGTGGCTTCCCATACCTCATTGCCGGAAAGTATGCTCAAGACTTTGGTGTGGTGGAAGAAGACTGCTTCCCCTACACAGCACGAGATTCTCCATGCACTTTCAAACGCAGCTGTTACCACTACTACACTTCTGAGTACCACTATGTTGGAGGCTTCTATGGAGGCTGCAATGAAGCCCTGATGAAACTTGAGCTTGTTATGTCTGGACCAATGGCTGTTGCCTTTGAGGTTTATAGTGATTTCATGCTTTATAAAGCGGGCATCTACCATCACACTGGCCTGCAGGATAATTTCAATCCTTTTGAATTGACTAATCATGCTGTCTTGCTGGTCGGCTATGGTACAGACCCCAAAAGTGGTGAGAAGTTCTGGATTGTGAAGAACAGCTGGGGCACCTCATGGGGAGAAGATGGTTACTTCAGAATCCGCCGTGGCACTGATGAATGTGCAATTGAAAGCATTGCAGTGGCTGCAACTCCTATTCCAAAATTGTAAATGCAGAGGTGAGGTCTCCATCCAGTGCCTTGCCCCCAGCCATAAAAACATCCTGATTGTTCGAAACCATAAGTAAACATCTGCCCACTAGCTTGAACAGGGAAGCTTTAATGAAATTTTTCAGAACAGAACAAGCAGTTTCCCTGCATGAGAGAATGGACGCTGTTAGCTCTGCACACTGAAAACTTCCTCAAGTCTTGACAGATCATCTAGATCACAGCAACGGCTGTTTTGATAAAAGTGATGATAGTTGTACATCACTGGATATACATTTTCAGTCACCAGCTGCATTTTCTTTTTTGGACCATCTTGAACTTGAGATCTCAGAGAGAAGCATCTTCTGTGACAATATAACTACTCTGAAAGGACACTGTAGTGCCTTACTTCTTAGAAATCAGGAAGTCACTGCAATTTAGAGTATAAGTGTGTATTGAGGAGGGAATGGGCAATTACAGTGATTTTTAAAGGAAATTTTAAAGCTTTAAGTGTTCTGAAAAACTGCATGTCAAACCCTAATGACAGTAAAAATAATAAATTTCAGGCTGTTACTGAATGTTCCAGTTCTGGATTTTATTGCCATGGTTTGCAATTGATCATCTCAGAGCTCAATAAAAATTACTCCCTTTATATAGGAGTTAGTATTTGTGGCAGTAGTTGGTTCTTTATTTCAGTGGTCTGTCTTAAGTTTTGAACTTCCTGTCAAGAACTCTTTACTTTAGCAGGATCTAAATTGGTGGGGAAGGAGCATGAGAGGGAGAGGACCTAGGAATCATCCAGCTGAGGCCAGGATTCTCACAGCAGCATCAAGCAGATGTCCAGGAGTCTATTAGTCCTTGCTGTGGTTGTGGGAGTAAATTGGCTAATTCCCCAGTAATCCTTCTTAAATACTCTCAATCTATTGCTCTGTTCCTTTCAAATATTCAAGGCAGAGAAATAGGGTTGGGTGGGGGAGGGGTTGCAACATTTGGAATTAACCATTTCTTTCTAGATGAAACTCAGCTGCAATGCAGTACTTGGTTAACTCAGCACTGGTCTCTGCTGTTCTTCACATGCGTGAATGACTAGGAGTTGCTAAGGGACAAGTCCTAGTTTATGGTTAGAAGATTACTTCTTTGCTTCTTTGGTAATCTCCTGTTATGTGACCAAAGTAGATAGTATTTCTATATACAAACTACAGTCTTGAGAGTTTTTTTAGGGTGTAGGGAAATTTATAAAATACAGAAAAAAATGGAACAGTTGTCTCAATTAACATATCCTATTTAACTTAAAAGGGAAAACTCATGTTTATTTCAGTAACAGAATTTCACATGAACTACTTGATTGCTCATATTGAGGGGCATGGGAAGGATAGCTTCATGCTTTTGATTTTGTTGGGTTTTTTTAAACACCCTGCCAAAAAATATTATTCCATGTTTGAAAATTTAGGACTTGTATTCTGCCAGAATTTTAACAAGCACCTCTGCATGGGATTGTTTTAGCTGGGAGAACTAGAGAAGGGGGGAAGAGCAGGATACTTGTTTCTTCCCACTTGGATTGTTTGGCATTACTGCAGAACTGAGAGTTCCCTGAGGATTTAACGCCTTGGTAGCAGCTACAGTAGATGTGCAATTCTCACACACACACCTGTGCCTGAAATATGTAAGTAAATGCACACTATTTCTCTTGCACGTCTTCCTCCTTTCCCCTTCTGCCTTCCTCCCTTCCCCTTCAGTCTTCCTCAACGTTTTCCCTGGGATAAATTGTTATTGGGGTGGGCAGGCAACTACTTTGCCCTGACAGGGTGTGTGGCTTTTGTCTGTCATGTTATTGGGCATAATGATGTGATAGTTCCTGTACGGACAAAGATCTATGAGCAGATCACCTGCTACTCTTTTTCCAGACATTGATTTGAATTATAGTAATAAAGCTAAAGATGAAAATTGCTTGAAACAATCAAGAACAGAAGAGATTGTAGCCTGTGCTTTCATGTTGGAAGACAAGACCGTTGGCTGCAGTGCAATGCCAACAGCAAGCTTCCTGCTGTGCTGATATTGCAGCTACACAGCTTGACCTAACTTGGATGACAGCCTCCCTGTATGTATGCAGCCATGTTGGCACCAGTATAAATTTTCATGAAAATCAGAAGATGGTCTTTGCATAGGTAACCTTCAGTCTTGTCCTGCCACCCATGAGTGCCTGTGGCTTCACTGCACATAATGTGTTTTGAATATCGTGCATTTGCAATTCAGTTTTTAAGAAGGTCTTTTAATGAAGTTATGACTTTGTATGGATGTTCCGGGTTCTTTGATTTTGTTAACATCTGAAGTACTTGTACTTTAGGTTAGCCTGAGACTGAGGATATAAAAATTAGATATTTCTTACTAATTTTATTACCCTTCATCCATTAGGAATTTGACTCATTAGCACAAAACTGTTGAGGGTATCCCTGCTCACTGCAGGGTGACTGTACTAGATGACCTTTGGAGGCCCCTTCCAGCCCTAACTGTTCTATGATTCTGTGAAACTGCTGCTGACACCCATGGCACTGCATATAAAAATACTTGTTATTCACCATGTCATGTCATGTCATGTCATATGTTAGCTATATCCATTTCAAATGTGTGCTTTATTTTCTTGTAAAGTCCTGTATGTATGCTTGTGTGTAACAGCTGCACCACTGGTGTTAACATGAAGATGGGAGAGTTCTCAGAGCAGTCTGTTACCATCGCTGCCCACAGCAACTGTCCTCAAATGTGCTTGTTTGCCTTTGGCTGATTGCAGTAGGTGACCCTGTTCTCTGCATTTCAGAGATGCACAGAAGAAATGTCAGTCAGCCTGACAGAGCTAGTATGTGGCCAACACAACATGTGGCTTCTCAACTTTCATTTGCTATTCTGAGCCAAGTACATGAAGTGCATTCAGGAGCCACAGTCTGAATGCCAGCCAGAGCATTTCCTTTCACACAGGCTGAAAGGGAGGCAACTGCAAGAGTAGTCAAACCTTAGAAGTGAGGAGCTACTGCTCTGCTTTGTGATGGTGTAGGCTGTGACAGCTTGACCTGCTGATATTCATCCAGTTCCTCAGAAGTTGTAGAATGAGGCTAAGCTTGGCTGTAAGGAGTACAGAAGACTGTAAATAAATTACTGCCTACAAAGAAGAGAAAATGGAGAGAGTGTGGGTCTCTGCAATTTCAATTTGTCTTTATGAGAATATGTGGCTTTTACCTATAAATGCTGTGATATCTGGAATAGCTTCAAATAGGAAACAATCTCAGGAGAATAATTACAGGTTTGGCAAATAGACCTTGCAGTGAACAAATTAGGGGCTCAATTCACGGAATCATAGAATGGTAAGGGTTGGAAGGAATCTCTGAAGAACAAGTCCATTTGATGTACCTTATGAATAAAGGTTAACATATTAGCCCAGCAAGCTTACTTGAAGTTTGTTGTTCTGAAAACTAATTCTTAAGGATGAAAAAAACCTACAGCTGTTCAACAGTGAGTGCCATAAATCCTCAAAGTCTCTATCGCTGGTGTTGGGTGATTTTTCTGGCTTGAGAACTTCCCCTGGTACAAAAGTCCTGTGATTGAGTTATGAAGGGGACATAGCCACATCCTCATGATGCTTCCTTGCTCTTTGTTGTGAGAACTTGAACCTCAAAATGAATTTTAATTTACAAAGTTGTCAGTTGAACTTTGCATCATAAACTGCGTGTGAAGTAACAGCAAAAACTTTTTCCTAGTTCAAGTTCCTGAAGCTATGAATTGCCCAGAACATTAGGAGGTGGTCAGTATGTTAACAGAACATCTGTTTTTATCCATTTCAATCATGTGGGGCAGAAGCAGTTGAAACCTTTCTCTACAGTAGAGAAACAGGCATGTGCACATGCAGAATGTTTATTTATCTGTAAGACGAAAGTCACTGATGCTTACTTATAATAATTTCATTTGGATCAGCTAACCTGATCCAGCAGATACTTTTTACCATGAGATGTACAAACTGAATTAATCTCCCTATCTCATGGTAACATCTCACTAGATTCATAGTTCATCTCTTCAAGCACATTCTGTTATGTGCACTTTTAAGATAGATATGCATGCTTATACTTTAAGTGATCTCTGTGATCTCTGACTTTCCTCATTAAATAAAGACTATTTTTAAGGGCTGTGTAGAAGGGCTGCACTTTAGCAATAGGAGAGGTAATAAATTTTAAGTACTGTCATAAGCACCAAAGATACTGAAAATGTATGTCTTTGTTCTAGGAGTATTCCAGAAGTGTGGAAAACATGGAGCTTTCTTAAATGTCCATCAATTCCAAGATCTATGCATGTATAATGGAAAGAACTGAACTTAAAAGTAAAATCACTGAACAGAATTTGTTCTGTTCTCAGTCAAACCAGGGCGTTATCATTGATGACTGAAGGAAACTAGGGTATCTTAGAAGATAAATCTTCCTGAAAGCATATATGCCATGACCTCTCTGAGGCTGTTACTTCACCTGGAAACCACAATACTCAAAGCAACAGTCTCCTGATTTTTTTCTCACAACTCTGCTCTTGGTCCTACTGTGCCACTTCTTGCTCCCAGCCTCAGTTCTGCACGCTAAAATGCTGATCCTATTTTGGGATTCTCTGACCTCACCCTTTAAGTGTTTAGGCATAGGAGGGATACTCCAAAAGCTCAGCATTTGCAGATAGGGTGAGTAATTCTGCAGTCTGAATGGTACTGTCACTTTGCAACAAGATTTCATTCTAAATCTTACATATTAATAAAGCTGCTAAGGCTGAATTTTGTCACTCAGTTACATTTCTCCCTTCTTTCCAAAATCCCTCTATTAACTTTGGGATTATCTGCACAGGTTTAAATTTCAGCAGGATAATAACTGCAAGAAACTGCATCCAGGTTTTCTGGTTTGTTTTTTGGAGGTTTTTTTTTGGGGAGGTAAACATGGATATATGCAGAAATCCATTACAAGAAATTGACTAAAAGACTAAATAAAATACATTAAATTGGGTAGTGAGACGATATAAGTGATGCAATGCTCTTCTTTTTTTTTTTTTTTCTCAGAATGTATGTATCTATTTTCCATGTGTTCTGCCCTAAAAGAAACAAAAGAAGTAGAAATAGGATGATTGCATCTTCTTGAGTGCTGACTGTAACATCGAGAGGGTGATTATTTTCTTTTTTAATTAAAGAGGCTGTCAAAACAGAACTTGGTGTTAGCTCTGTTTTATCTATTAGGGTTGTATAGGTTTGTAATAGCAGCATCAAAACTGCTCCAAATGAAAATGAATGGGACCATCTGAGTGTTGAAGAGCCAGGAGGAATAGCAGGAGGTGGGCTGTAGGCAAGGCAGGTGATGATGGCATCTCAGTTGTCAATGTATTAAGTTCCCAGCACATCTACCTGTAATCCATCAGGATACCCAGAACAGGTACCAAAAAACAACCTAAAGCAAAAGACATCCTAAAAGGACAGATCACCTAATTGCCTATGCTATTCTTAGGTGGTGTTGAGACAAATACTTTTCAGCAGCATCCAGATAAGAAGACTAGGTATTTTAATAAGGAAATCATAGTGCTTCACAGATGTGGGACAGAACGTAAAGGCAAAAGATCACAACCATTTTCAGAATCAAAATAGTACAAGAAAGTGTTCTCCAAAACAAGCAGCTGAAGGCTAACCTAAGGATGAAGAGGTGAAGTGTGCTGACATCCCTTTTTACTTCCTGCTGCAATAAAACATGGCCAAAGTACTTGGATAAACATAGCTATAAGTAAACAGGCTATTTGAACATGCAACATGGCACTTGTAAGAAGGTGGATGTGGGAGTGTTGCTGTGTTTTAAAATAAAATTACCTTGCATTGAGTTTTGCTAGGCTGCTGCTTGAGTGAAGTGATGTTAATTACTACAAAATTCCTGGCTTAAGGGTTCAATTACAGGTCTTCAAGTACAGTTCCCTTCCTCAGTATTAATTTCTATGATGTTTTGAACCTATGCACAACCACAAATGGCAAAGCTCATGTTGACCTTCTAATTTGTTTTTACCCCTCCTTGCAATTCCACAAAGAACAGAAATGCTGGCTCTGCCATGAAAGGTGGTGGCACTTGTGTTATGAATCAGGTAAAAAATCATGTCTGGGAGCATCATTCCCAGCGAAAAGGGTGTCTGTCTCATACTGAAGTTCAGATGGCCACAATAAATATATGGGTTCGGGGGGAAAAGCCAAAGCTCAGGCTGAGGCTCAGGCCAAACCTAAAAGGCTAAGCCGAGCAACGAAGCTAAAAGCAAAAGCAGATACTACTAGCTGGAGAAAAGAAAACAAAAGCCAAAGCCCGAGGATGAAGCTGAAGAAACCAAAGCCACTTCATTATTTTCCCAGCCATTTTTATCTGTTCAGCACAGCAGGCAAAACAAGTGTGTCTTTTTTCTATAGGCTACATTTTTCTATAGCCTACATTTCCTTCTTATTCCAACTCCTTATTGGTCAAGTTACAGTGCCTGATAGTTAACAACATTAGCAAAACACCTGCATTCTCTCATCCTTGCTTCTTCTCATTATTTTGTTCAACTTCCCCTTATCTCTCTGCCTACATATCTTTCTCATGACATTCTACTCAGAGTCAATATTATCCTCATCCAGAGCCTGAGAACTCCCGTCCCATTAAAGCTTTCTCACACATCAGTATCAATGTTACTTTCCACCAGGGCCTGAGAACTCCTCAATCCCTCTACAACTTCCCAGTCTCATTGCTAAATGACTTCTGAAATGGGAAGGACTGTTTTGTTGTTTGGTGGGGTTTTTTTATTTCAATTGTGCTAAAACCAGGATAAAAGTGGTCAAAAGATGATAAAAACTAACCCATTCTGGGATTTCTGAATTACTTAGTGATTCTTTCTTAAAGTGTTTATAAAAAGCTACAAAAAGGGAAGAGTTGAGAAAAACACAAAGTTTTAGTTGCTTGGCAACATGTTCTGTCAATTTGTTTTAGATACATAAAAGGCACATATTGTATGTATGTATATATACAAAAAGCAGAAAGGACTTTTAAATCTTTGTTTTATAAATCAGAACATGGCCAAACATCCCAATCTGGAAACCCTTCACCAGATGGACTGAGATCAACACAGTGTTGATCCCTTATCTTGAACGTTCACTTGCCTTGCCTGTTAAGATAAGGCTTCCAGGACCAGACCTGGCCACCATCCAGAGTCTGAGTAGCATTCAGGACGCAGGAACCTTTCTTGTTGAGCCCTGAAGCACTGTGCTGAGAGCAGGCTAATGAGTAGAAGGTGGAAGGAGGTCAAGCCCAGCACTGTCTTTATAAACATTTTTTTGAGTGTGTCTCAGTCCCTTTTCAAAGTCTTGTCTCTGGGCAACAGGAAGAAAAGTGGCCTCTTGGCTGTTGTTTTGGGGTCAAGTGGTTCATTTCGGAAAGACACTTGAGTTGCTCCTTTCCTGGAACATGAGTAAGGATGGTGGGCAAGCAGAGACATCTGGAAGGAGAATCAGCAAAGTGAAAGACAGGAAAATGATGAGGGGCTGATCAAAAGGGCAAAAGACAGCCAGTACAGACAGGTCTCAGGACAGCAAGGAAAGGTTTTCTCTTGGTTTCCCAAGGAATCTATGTGGAGTTTGCTGAAATTGGGGAAAGCTCAAAAAGTTACTGTGAGCAAGATTAAAGGGATGTGAATCTGTGCTGCAAGGAGATGGTGGGCATATTTTAATCTCTGAATTCTCTGAACTATGACTTTGTTCTAAATTCTATTGTACTGAAACCTATATTTAACATCCAGATCCCTTTTGCTGCTCTGAAGAAAGGTGCAATCACATTGATCGATGTGGCCAACATGGAAGTCCTGTCCCACATAACAACCAGGCTCAATGCCTGGTTCTGCTCTTGAAGGAACATGCTCCACTGAGCCATTGTGTGTCTGAAAGCAAGGGGAGATTTTTGAGGCAGAAACTCTGATATAGCCTATCTGGAATATACCAGGTGAGGACCTGGCTCTCTGATCAAGAGACCACTCTGTTTAAACCTTCCATCAGGCAAAAATGTCCACTGCTTTTATAAAAAAAAAAAAAAAAAAAAAAAAGAAAGAAGCTTTCTCTGAACAGGATGCAGCTTTTCTTGGTATTTGACATTTGTGACAATATTTTGTAATGGTTTTGTACAGGCTGCATGAGGGCAGACCTTTACCCATCGCAGCTATAAAAGCACCACATGAAGTGAGTAGAGGTCTTCAGTGAGAATAGATGATCCTTTGTGTGGGTCAAGGAGACACTAGATCTGGGGAAAGACTATTGGTTTTGGTTATATTAGTAAAAATTATACCCTGGTTCTAGCCAAAAATTAGTACAATTGAAGTTTCTAGTCTTTTCTATGTTATTTATTGCTATTGTTGCTATTAGTAAAAGCTGCTGTAATTGGGGACAGTGTGGACATACAGTCAGATCTTGGGCTTAGCTACTATTGCAAGTGAAATGTTGTAGCAATACATTTATAATGTATTTAAAAAAAAAGGTGTGGAGGGAAGTCTGCCTTTAAAAAAAAAATAACAACACAGAAAAACACTACAAACCCAAGCCTTATCTCTGCAGGCATAAATCAATTCCTTTCTTTCTTGACCTTTCTCTTGAAGGGAGCATTAATAATATTTCAGTTGTTACTGTGAATGGCAGTGTGATGTTTCCCCAAAAGGTAATAGGTATGCAGTTAAAATGTCTCTGCCTGTCTGCAATCAGTGACAGGGGAAGGTTGGTGCTTATTTAGAAACATTCTAAACAGGGTCATTACCCATGTTGCATTTCCCTTGCATGTTATGCTCTTTCATTTCAATACTGAGGGCTGCTTTCTGATAAGATACAGTAAGCATTGGTAATGACTGGGTACCACCATGTCCACCTGTGATTCTGAATCTTGGATAACCATTGAAGACTCTTCAGTAGACTAGAGTGAGCTCTGCAAATATTAAAATGTTACTGGAAGAGAGAAAACAGGGTGGAAGTACAGGAAATCTTCTATAATTTTCAAGCACTTTATTATTGGTCAGATAAGAGGTGAGCAAATCCTGACTCCCTGAGCAATGACACTGATTCCAGTGCAACTCTTCAGGCTGCAAAACAACAGTCTCTATGAGTAAGAGCGTAGGATCCCTTTTTGGATAGACAGATACCCAAGGGAGGCAGACTTACTGAGAATCCCAGAGATGTTGAAAATAACCATCAACATTGGGTGCTTTGTACAACTTTTTTGCCTTTTTCAGTTGTTCACAACATTAAGGGAATTAGTTGGTTTGGGTTTTTGGGAGGGTTTTTTGATTGTTTTTTACCTTTGGGTTGTTTTTTTTAAAAGACCTTTTATTAGGGTTTATAATAATTTTTGTAGCCTTTTTTTTCTACTTCTGAGTAGAGGCTTGGTTTAGTCAGTACTTTTTAAAATAAACTGTCAGTGAGGCCTCAGGAAACAGAAGCTACCAGCAGTGGTCTTCCCAGACTATTGCATGGTGGCCAGGCATGTTCAAGGCAACATGGCAGTGACCAGAAAGCCTCCCCTCCCCATATAGATCTAAAAAGTAGGGTAAAACCCCACACACCTTCCCAACAGCACTTCTGTTATTGCAAACTTGTCTTGGCAGTCACGAGAACATTGTTCCTATTACCAGTAAGGCAACTTTAATGGCATTTTGTCTCTAATTTCTATGTAGTGTATCCAGTGTGCAAAGTTTTATTGAACTAGCCCAAGTCACTGTTCACTTTCCTGTAACTCACCTATGCTGGACATAGCAGCATCTGTGACTGATATGAGACCTGATACCAGTTTTCCTTCTTCTCATTGCCCGAGTCCCAAGTGGGTATTTATAGAGTCATAGAATTGTCAGGGTCGGAAGAGACCTTAAAGGTCATCTAGTTCCAACTAGATGGACACTTCTCACAAGATCAGGTTGCTCAGAGTCTCTAGTCCTGTCACTACCTGACATCCTAAAATAGTCCCTCAACAGCTTTTTTGTAGGTCCCCTTAGGATACTGGAAGGCCACAATAAGGTCTCCTCAGAGCCTTCTCTTCTCCAGACTGAAAAACCCCCAACTCTTTCAGTCTGTCCTCACAGGAGAAGTGCTCCAGCCTCTGATCATCCTCATGGCCCTTCCTGGGGCACGTTCCAGCACATCTGTGTCTTAATTTTCTCTGAAAAGAAAGACCTGCTTGGACTGATCAAAAGCCTTGACACGAGTGCTTCAGGATGTGATCTGTTGGCTGTTGAAGGGCTTAGAAATCCTGTTTGTACTGTGCTACAGAGAGAGACACTGGAAACACAGATCAAAAACAGCAGAGAAAGGGGACTGTTGCAGACATACAGCAGGTGACTCGCTGCCATCACAGTATTTGTCATTTACCGATAATGATGTTTTGCACAGATAAACTACTCAGCTTACCATAGGGTTTTAGAGCCCCCACACTACTGCAGAACTCACCTTCATGGCCATAAACAGGAATCTCATAATTAGGCATCTCCTTGTGCATGACTGCTTTTCAGCCTCTCCAGATGCAAAATGTACTGACAATAGAGTATGATGACTTGACTGACATATGAACTAGTCTGTAAACCCATTGCACCAACAATCTGATTAATTCAGCATATCAGGCAGGTATTAGAAACCTCTTCTGAGCTCTTCAGGTATTAGAAGCTTTTCTTCTGAGATACCCTGAGGTCTTATATTTATCTTACTTGGCAAGGTACTGTGGATTCTTCATGTCTTCTATGAAATAGCTGGGCCACAAAGGATCAGGCCCTTTGGGTATTTCTCATTTCATGCCAAACATTATTATATAGTCTGTTCTAGTACATTAAAGCTCTTGGGAGCTTTGCTGTGCACACCATCCCTTCTGAGACAATTACAGCAGGAGACAAACGAGCCAAAGAGGATTGTAGCTGACAGTGCTGTATAAATAAATTGCTTGATTTCTTATATAATGGCAACTACTGTAAGGCTACTAATACATAATGACCAAAATAATAGATGGAACTGCTCCTTAAACTGATTCTGTTCCTGAATGTCTTTTTTCTTTGGTATTAGAAACATTAATACACTCCTTTAATGGAGTGACTACATCAGTGGACAAGGGAAGAGCTATGAATGTCATCATTACTCTGTGGATGTGGTGCTGGGGGACATGATTTAGGGACCCTGGCAGTGCAGTGTGAATGGTTGGACTTGATCTTAAAGGTCTCTTCCAACCAAACGATTCTATGATCTACCTGCACTTCTGCAAAGCCTCTGACACAATCCTTCACAACATCTTCTTCACCAACTTGGAGAGATACAGATTTCATATGTGGACTGTTCAGTGGATAAGGAATTGGATAGATGGTTTCATTCAGAGGGTAGTGGTCAGTGGCTCAAAGTCCAGATGGAGATCAGTGACAGGTGGTGTCCCGCATGGGTCCATACTGGGACCAGTACTGTTGAATATTTTCATCAATGATATGGACAGTGGGATCAAGTGCACCATCATCAAGTCTGCAGATGACACCAAACTGAGTGGCACGGTCAACATACCAGAGGCAAGGGATGTCATCTAGAGGGACCTGGACAAGATGGAGAAATGGACCCAGGTGACCCTCATGAGTTTCTACAAGGCCAAGTGCACCTGTTTGGAACAATCCCCACTGTCAGTACAGGCTTGGGGATGAAGTAATAGAGAGCAGCCCTGCAGAAAAGGACTTGGGGATTCTGGTGGATGAGACGCTGAACATGAGCCAACAATGTGCACTTGCATCCCAGAAGGCCAGATGCATCCTGGGTTGCATCAAAAGAAACATGGCCAGCAGATGGAGAGAGGTGATTCTGCCACTCTCCTCTGCTCTGGTGAGACCTCACCTCGAGTACTGTGTCCAACTCTGGAGCCCTCAACACAGCAAAGACATGGACATGATGGAGCGTGTCCAGAGGAGGGTCATGAAAATGATCAGAGAGCTGGAACACCTCTCTTATGAGGACAAGATGGAAAAGTCTGGACAGGTAACCAGGGAGGAATATAGACTCATTGCCTGAGCCTGCAGGAATGCCACCACAAGTGCCAAGGGAGCTGGCTGATTTTGTTGCATGACCAGTCTTTATTATCTTTGAGAGGTCATGGTGAGCAGAAGAGTTTCCTGAGGACTGAAAGAAAGCAGAGATCACTGCTATCTTCAGGAGCAAGAAGGAGAATTCAGGGAAGTACAGGTTGAAAAACATCACCTCAATCACAGGAAAGGAGATAAAGGAAAGCATGGAAGCCATTTCAAAACACTTGAAGGACAAAAAGGTGTTTTGGAGCAGTCAGCATAGATTGAAGGGGAAATCATGCCTGACCAAGTGGATAGCCACCTGTGATGAAATAATTGTGTGCAGATAAGGGGACAACAGTGGATGATGTGCAAGGTTTTTGACACTGTCTCTCATAACATCTTCACAGACAAATGAAGTATGGGTTAGATGAATGAGCAGTCAGGTAGGTTGAAAACTAGCTGAACTACCAAGCTCTAAGGATTGGCATCAGCTGCACAAAGCCTGAGACCCCTCAGTCTCCTTTTCTCCAAGCTAAAGAGCACCAGATTCCTCAGTCTTTCCTCATAAGATGGATGCTCCACTTCTTTAATCATCTTTGTGGCTCTTCACTGGTATCTCTCAAGCAATTCTATGTCCCTCTTGAACTAGGGGGCCCAGAACTGGACACAATACTCCAGATGTGGCCTTACCAAGGCAGAATAGAGGAGCAGGCGAACCTCTCTCAACCTACTAACCACACCCCTTCTAATACACCCCAGAATAGCATTGGCCCTCTTGGCCACAAGAGCACATTGCTGGCTCATGGTCAGCTTCCTATCAACTAGGACCCCCAGATCCTTTTCCCCTTCACTGCTTTCTAACAGGTCAGTCCCCAACCTATACTGATACCTGGGGTTGTTCTTTCCCAGACTCTACACTTGGCCTTGTTGGATTTCATGAAATTTCTTCCTGCCCAACCCTCTAGCCTGTCCAACTCAGTCAAAGATGATTAAGAGCTTGAAGCATCTAGGAGATGCAAAGAGAGCTGAGACAATTCATCCTTGGTAAGAGAAGGCTCATGGGGATCTTAGCAATGTGTGTACTTCATGGGGTGAGTAAAGACAAAAATGTATCTATGTAAACTGAAAAAACCCTCTGCTTTTTACTGTGTGTGAGTCAAACAATAGAAAAGTTGCCTAGAGACATTGTGAAATCATCCCTGAAGATACTCACAACACAACTGTATGTGGCCCTGAGCCATCTTCTTTGAGTATGAGTTGGACTCAATGTCTAGAAGTACCTTCCCACCTCAGTTATACTGTGATAATTTGAATAAGGTAAGGGAGTTATGCTCTATTCCATGGTTTCAATTTTCAGTTTCAAGGGAAATTATTTAAGCCAATGCATATTAATTTAGAATCTACTCTTAAAAATGTTATTGCACATTAAGTTGGTACAGCTGGGTGAGCACCAATACGAATTGATGGTTTTCAAGAATCAGAGGTATAGCTACAAAAAGCAGACAAAAGTCTCACTGATGTGATTCAGCCCTGTTCTTAAAGAAGATTGTCTTTGTGAAGGACAGAGTAGACAAGTTACTAAACTCCTGTTGTGAGAATTGCATATGAACTCTTGTGGGGTCCCTAACCCTCAGGTTACTGAGTATCAGACACTTTCAAGCTTGCTTTAGACATAAGTATCTGTAGCACTGTAACTCTTTGATCTTTAATCACAAAAGCAATTCACAGTACCGAAGAGGGTTAAAACTTATTCACTGTCAGTTTGGTCCAGGTTTATGTTGGTAGCTCACTCCATAATAGCAACCCTGCAAGGAGTGTGGTGGTTCAAACAACCTCAGTGAGTGCTCCTAGACTTGTCTTAATTGAATCTGAGACACGACAATGTTCATTTGGAACCAGTGCATTTCCAACTAATTCTGTGCTGTGTGATGCTTTCACTACTGTCTGGCCTCAGGGACAAGCCATTTCACAGATTATTACCAACCCCTTGTTATTAGATTTTACCTATGGCAGACATTCTGGTCCTTTCCCTTATTGCTTTTTGAGCTGCACTATGTTCATGTATTCCCAGGTGACTCTTCAAATGCTTTTGGTCTAAAATGCACTGCAACTCATCTAAGATTTTGCTGCAGGCTCCAAAGGATGGCCTTAACTTAGTTTTTATTAGGCTGGGTGGATCTATACAAAAATGAAATATTTTTTTTTTAATTGTTCAGCCTTGAGAAAGGAAATTACATCAAATTATTATTATTATTTGAGTCTGATTGAGTAAAAATGTGTGTTTACATCTGAACATTGACTATGTTCACACAGGTAACTAAAACCATCTGAGATGCCCTGAGGTTTGCACATAGGGCTGGTGGATATGGAAGATTTACTGTACTGCGCAATAAGGGATCACATGGGGTCCCTTTACCAGATTAAGGGTTTGTAATTGTGAGAGAGATACAAAGTCTCACTCTTTTAAATAAAACAATTTATTCACCCATGGACTGTTAATATTTGCACTCTCTTTCCCTGTGTTCTCACTATTTCTCTGCTGTGAATCCTATTTTGCCTTGAGGTGTGATCTTGCAGGATCTATAACCCTGAAAATATATTCATTGCTCTAGGGGGAAAAATTGTACAAACAGTAACTCATACTTGTTTAAGACTTATAACAGAACTCTAATGGTAAGGTTTTCGTGTTTTTGGAGAACTGTAGTTCCCAAGGTAAAATACTCTGCCATTGACTTTTCCTACCATGCAGGCCTTGTTTTGTAGGACAGTTGGGGCATAGTTCCCAAGAGGTAATATTTAGACACACCCAATAAATCCATGCTGTTTTGTTATAGATAGAGTCTTTCAGACATGGTGTAGACTGAACTTTTAACGAGTGATAATAATTCAGTGAATGACTTATAACTGATTTCAGAACAGTAACTTGACATATGACCATAAAAGCTAACCAGTACTTCTACTGGTTGCATAAACATTTGTTTAGATATTCCTTGAGGGATCTTTCCTGATAAAGTGTATTTTCTAAGTTAATGATAAGTTAAGTGGATCATAATTTAATCAAAGAAGAGCTCTAGCTATGTTTGACAAGTCAATTACCATTCCACTATGGGATCATTTGATGAGTGAATAGTAATTTTTAAATGAATATCTTAATCAAAAGAAACATTGGAATGGAAGAAGGGAAAATCAAAACTAGTTAAGACTTTCTAGTCTAAAAATAAAATTGGGGGAAATGCATAGTTTAGTTAAAACAATCTATTTCTCTGTAAGAGATTGTTCTTGCCATGATTGATCATTCTTAACAATGAATGCAGAGAACATGAAAAGAGGAAGACAATATATTAATAAAAGATGAACAGTCTTTTTTGTAGCTAACAATTTAGTACTTATTCCATATCCCAGGACTAATTGGCATACAGAAGTCTGTCAAGTGAACTGTGTAGAATGTAAATGTTTTGAATGTTTTTTAAAGAAGGACATAGAATACTCTTCTAATCTGTCAGATTATGTGTGTGTATACATATATAGGCATGCATGCACACAGTGCATATATTTATATATATGCTATATTATATGCTATATTTATCATTTATCTGTATTATGGTGTCATTTATATCATATCATCCAATGTGATCAATAAGATTGGCATAGGTAAAACTCTTCAGGTAATTAGAAACTACCAGATATAACATTAATAGTGGTGGTATAAAAACCCTATTGAATTAGATGGAAATCCTTTAACTACGTACATTTCTAATAATCTGAATGTGTTTCCTTGGGCAAAAACTATTGCCTTATGGTTTCAATAGCTCAGACAACATTGGCATTTTTAAAAAGTATGTTGGTAGCAACCATTATGCTCAGTCAGTTTTGAAACCCTTTTCTGTGGTGTACACCACACATAGAGGAACAAGAAAATCCAGGATGCAGTTACACTGTCCTTGATTCCTGCCAATCTAATTGCATCTTCAACTCTATGACTTCTCTCAGAGAAAAAATATCTACTACTGACAGAGAAATAGTGCAAAATTCCTGCAAATTGTCACTGTAAAATGAGTTTCACTTTTATGCTGAGGCAAACACAATCTCTAATGCCTTATTCATGGCATTATTTGATGATATTTTCTTAAATGTTATTATTTACAATGGAAATGTGTATAGTTTGTACCAGTTCCTCCCAACTAAAACAGAGCATTTATATACTATAGTAATATTAGTGTAGGCATTAAAACAGAAAAAGCATAGCATCGGATGACACTATTGTGGCAAATAGTATAATGAATAGGAAGGAAATACAAAATAAAACAGCATAGATATACAAAATGTCACATGGGATTTTATTTATTATTCACGTTGATTTAATAAAGCATAAAATGTATATCTTTATCAGAGATAACACAGGCAACCAAAATACAAACAATGAAATAGCTAAATTGGTCATGTCTACATGTTCTTGCCTGGACTTTGTTGAAGGACCTGATGTAAGGGTTTAAAGACACCATCTCATTCTCCCAGATTAACAAGTTACTCCATGTCAGCTGAGCCTTCCTAACTACCTACCTGTGGGTGTCAAATGCAAGTTAATATGCTTTACATTAACTGCCTTTAACTGTTGTCTCAGCTAAGACAGACTGTATTACATCAGCTCCAGGCTGTGCACTTCCCTGGACACATCTTCCTGCAGCAAATATTTGAGTCACCATAATCTGGTTGTGTGCCTGAAGGGGTCAGCTGACATTGTCAAACAAGTCTTGCAGTGATCTCTTAAGCCATGATTAGCCAAAATTATCTGTCTTCCCACATGGCACTGCTTGCCATTCCTGCAGCAGAGCTGAAAATGAGCAGTATGTCCACACCTTCCTGTCCCATCTGACATGCCGTCAGATGACAATGAAACCAAATCAGCACAGACACATAGTTCAGGATGTGGCAACAGTCCTCCAAAATGGTGGAGCAAGACAGAGGTGAGGGCCTTATCCTATCTCAGGAGCATTCAGTAGACAACATTTATAAAAGCCAATTCACCATGGAATTAGGTGATCTGTGTACAGCTTTAACTCAACAAGTCACTTCAGTCCATGCCTCACTAGCTCAGTGAACCATCCCTCTAAATGTAACAAAGCCTCCTACATGCTCACTCCACTTTCAAACACCTTACTGAACACTTCACTTGTAGCCCTGCCACCATCCCCAGAGTGACCTTTATTAAGCCTATGAGAAGCTCATTGTACCAGGGTGTTGCTGGGGCAAAGAATTTAGCCAGGTTCAAAGAAGAATTGGAAACTTAAACAAGTAACATGATTATCCAGAGCTATTATAGCTAATGCTAACAAAAACTTTGGAAGAGAGGTAAAGCCTCATGCTTCTGGGTGTAGGCCAATCTCTAACTACACTTACTAATAGCCAAAGACCTCCAGCTACCTAATATCTGTTCACATTGATCTTCCATGCAGTGCTCTCTGAGCACAGGATATCATCAAAGAAGGAAAAAAGGTCAGCTATGATTTCAACCTCACCCAAAACACGAATTTCATAATTTCCTGAGTTGCTAAACACTCTCAGTCTGTTGGGTTTTTTTAACCTCTAAAGTGGGAAATGTTCAGCTTTTGCAGGGGAATTGTGAGTGCTGAGAAGTGCTTGGGTATTGGATCTTCTCGGAAAACAGCAATGCCATGAAGGTAACATTCAGAGACCACACACTACCCGTAGCAATGATAATAAGCTTGAATCATGCAATGACAGTAACTGATTGGGATGAACTGACTTGCTCCTCAGGTTTATGATGTCTGTGGCTAACAAGGCTAAGCCCTTTAAACTTTTCCCTCCAAACAGAAGGTTAAAATGCCAACTTGCTTTGGAAAGTTCATTTAATTTAACATATAGCCTCTTATTAAAATTAAAAACTTTCAAGGAAAATTATACTTTTGTGTCCTCAAATTGCACATTCTCACTTTATGTGTGTGTATATATACAATTCTGATGTTCAAATTTAAAGACTGAATATAAAAGATTGCATAACATAAGTGGTCTGAACTCTTTGTCTACTAAAATTCAGCATTTTGGGTAGATGACAAATTTCTGATGCCATTTCAGTGGACATTTGGATAAGAGCTCCATCAAATAATATTTCAATAAGTTTTTCATCTTATTAAGATCATAAATAAATATTAAAGTTATTAATGGAAGAGTTTCACACAATATTAAAATTCTGAGCATTTGCTATCAAAACAGTTAAAAGAATCAAACACTGCTAGGATGGGGTCTCCAGCTAAACTGAAACTCTCACCATGTTGTGCATTTATAATACAGGGTCCACCATATCAGTGGAATAATTTACTCTAATGTGTTGAATTGTTTGCAAGTTTGATATCACTTATTTTGGAAAACAGAGGACCATTGAGACACTGGCATTCATATGCTCTAATGCTGTTATGCTTTCTTAACTTCTGATTATCGCAGTCATGGGATAAATCTGGGGGTTCTTGCAATTTAGAATCCAGTTGTGTGAAAAAAACAAAGCATAATCTTTGTGTGCTGCATTCAGCAGATATGAGCATGCTTATATGTATAGACAATCATAATAATGCCAATGAATTTTTAAAAATGTATCTGTTATAATAAAATCATACAGCCTTCCTAGTGTAGACACAGGTATAAAGATGCTTTATATTGCTGTAACTGCAACTTCTAGAAATAGAACTGCATTCACACTGACTTACATTTTTTAAAACCAAATCACATCCAAAGTTAAAATACACTGGTTTAATTTTTGTACTTTAATGGAACTGTGAAACCTATGAAAGGAGATTTCTGCTTTTTTTCCATTGTTCAACATTTTAAACATGTCTGGAAACAAGCATAGGGTGATAAATAATAACCAAGAAGACAGTGTTTAAAAAAAGGTATGTAAAACTAGTGCACAACAGAAACACTGTCCTTCCAGTGAGGATCAAAACAGGGAACAGGACTGTTGCATTAATTTTCCTGCAAAGTCTTTAGTAGCCAGACTAATCCCAGACACACCTCGTGCTGACCTTTACACACATATGCACAAAACTTTCTGGGAGACTTTCTTCCCCAGTCCCTTACTTATTTCGTCTCCCAGCAGGGCTGCCTGCTGGACCTGGTGATCCTGCTTCTGTACAAAGGGAAAGAGCCTCCACCTACCTTCTCTCCTTCCCTCCCCAGTTCCTCACTCCCTCTCTGCCCCTTGGGCTGGCAGGATTCCTCGGGCAGAGCATGCAATCAGTTCGCAGGGAGCAGCCACAGCAACAGGAAGGATGCAGAAGCACAATCAGAAAGAGCACCTCTACAAGCTGCTGGTGATCGGGGACCTGGGAGTGGGCAAAACCAGCATCATCAAACGTTATGTCCACCAGAACTTCTCCCCACACTATCGGGCCACCATTGGGGTGGACTTTGCCTTGAAGGTGCTAAGCTGGGATGCTGAGACTGTGGTACGGCTGCAGCTCTGGGATATTGCAGGTGAGTACAGAGGAGAGAACCCTTTGCCTCACAACCCATCCAGAGACAATACAAAATATAGACCCATATTTGTTTGTACAAATCCTTAAGCTGGAAACTACCGGTGCCTATGTGGGGAGAGAGAGGATACTGATGAGAGAAAACTTCAAGGGCAGATTGACATTTGGGAGCTTCCCTAAAGCCAGCAGGCCCCCAAACAAGGGGTGTCAGAATGAAACCTGCACTGCCTGATTTTTCTCCCGAGCCCTTAGATACATGTGGGGCCATGGGCATCTCTCTTCAAATGCCTCAGTTCCTCCCCCACAGCTGCTGCTATTCAGTTTCCCTCATTATACTAGCATATCTAGGGAGGGAGAGTAACAAGAATTTCCTGTTACTTCTATTTAATTTGTCAGAAGAGATGAGTGATTCAATAATATGGTTAAAATTATCTGTGTAGTTTAAAAATATGGAAAAATTATCACAATTACTTTATCAAAATACCTTTCTTCTTCCTTTCCTTCCTCTCTCTCTTTCCTTCCTTCAGTCCAATGAAATGTAAACAACTTCTGACATGCTTTGAAAAGATAAGTATTTCTATTTGGTAATAATTCTGATTGTTAAAAACATAATTACTCATGTTTACTTACCCTTATTCCAACATCAAGCTAAAAAAGATAATTTACTCTGTGTGAGGGGAAAAAGAATAAAGAATTCCAACTATCCTTACATGCTTACATAATTAAAAAAATATTAATTTTACATTATTACTGATGGTGCTTAGAAGTTTTTATATTTAGCTTCCAAATAAAGCCTTATTATTTTTTGTCACCCCCCCTTACTAGCAATTAATAAGTTTTGATTCAATCCAAAGAAAAAAAAAAGTTTATCTTGATGGCATATTTTGCATACTGTCATAATTTCTCATTTAGTCTACATGGGAATGCAAGTACAGCTATAATGCAGTAGATCGAAGGATTTAAAAAAAATAAGAAGTAACATTTGTTAAGTAGGGAATAGAGGTGAAAATTATACCAGCTGTTAGGCAAGTGTGCCAGCCTATGACCTGAGCTGTGGGTTCAGTGATCTAGTCTGGAATGACACTGAGTAAAACTAGTGAAATGAGAAAATTCTTGACATTCTTATCGAAGGAGGGAGTGCCTTACTTCTACACTTGTGCCTGAGCTCTGAATTTGGCACCGAGGTACTAAAACTTATGCAACAACTCTGATTTATGTAAAACATGCTTAACCTCAGCTTTTTTATACACCTTTATAGTCCTCTGGTTTTATGATATTAAATACATATATGCTCAGTTTTCTTTATTAAAGTTGGAATAATGGGGAAGGCATTTCTTTATTGTTCACCACTGACTGAACATAACCATAAATACATACACATGCAGCAAAACTTTACTGCATGAGAAAAAGCATTTAATAGTAAATTCTTAATTCAACAGGTACTTAAAGAATGTATTTTGCATGCCTTGTTTTAGAGATTTATTACACTAATAATCATGTGCTGGCAGATCATATGATGTAGCTTTCAGTCAGGCTGCAGAAGCAATTACACCAAGTTGTAGTACTGAATGACTAGCATGCTTTCTGAGTAATACACATGACAGACAGAATTACAGCAGAGTACTAAATTTCATATGAATTGCTCAATTCAAAACATCCCTGTGAAGGTCAAGACAGTGGCCAGTAATAAAAGAAGTTGCTGTCTCAGTTTTAATGACTTTTGTGTAAAAAGCTTCAGCTGTTGATAGCTCTACATAGAATATAAGTTCTGTAAGCAACACACTGAATTCAGATCGGTTTGCTGCTGGCATAGAAGTTAGTACTAATAAGGCATCTGGCTGGTGAGAAAAGTTGTTTAAAAGTGAAAGCAAAGTAAAGCCGATGGGAAAATAGAAGGAATGAAGTATTTTATCCTGGCTGTGGCTGGTCATATATCACCACTTGAAAAAAAAAAAAAAGAAATATGCAAGGATAAGAGGAAGCAAATAAAATTTTTGTTCCCAGAACATCCTCTATCTTTTGGCAGAACCTCTGTTACTAGGTCATATTTATCTTTGAGCAATAAATTTTCAGTCTCTAACCAAGATGAACAATGCTTACTTAGCATTTAGGACATCTTGAATTGAAGCAAATGATGCAAATTTATCAATATATGACAGTAGAAGTATTTATAAGTGTGAGTGCATGTGTGTAAACATATATATATCAGGTATTATTTCAGCTCTTACAGTCTCTCGTCCTCCTCCTCCTCCTCCATTATACCACCAGTGAACTTACTAAGAGTAATATGTACTCTTCCTTGCACCTCACCGTGTGGATCACTGGGCAGCAAATTGTTTAACAATCTAGAAATAATTTTCTCAAAAATTCTTTGAGTAAAACTAGTGCCCAGGTTATCTACATTATTAGTAGGATTTACATGCATGGTGACTTAATGGGAGGAGTGACATACTCCAGCCATGGTAGGACCAAGGAGTGTCCCCTGTTTACCCTTACAGACATAAGAAGAAAAAGCAAATTTGTTTAATGTGAGGACATCTTGTTTCATAGTTGAATGTATTTTATATTTCTGCAACATTTTTTTCTGCATTCTTTAATTGGTAGAAAAAAATTGTAATAAGGTCTAATTGATAAATGCTGATACCATTTATTTAGAAGAGAGATAAATGCTGAACAATAAGGATAAATAAGCATTTGCAAAATTCAGGGATAAGGTGGGTTCTGCATCACATATTACTACATTAAAATTTGACATGATAATATATATATTATATATAGTTACATATATAATCAGATAATATATTCCTGAAGCTATGAGTGTTATACAGGAATAATTGGACAAAACTTCCCTGTCTATGATATGATATCTGTAACAACACATTAGCATTAAGATCTATGAATCCATGTCTGATTCAGTGAAATGCATAAGCTTCAAGTCACTGAATTTTCCCTACTGTGAGTGGGAGGAGACATACATGGTAAAATTCTCCTCATCTTTACTTTTCTCACAATGGCTTCATCTTATTTCATTAAGTGTCCCAAATACTCAACTTTGATGCCCATGTCCATGTTAAAAGTATGCTATCACCTCTACTTCTGTCATGCATCTTTGAATCTTGTTGCTAATTTTTTGTTGTTGTTTCGTCATCTTTTCTGCTACCATTGTGTGAGTATACTTTAAATCCGTTAACAGATTGTTACAAGGAAAGCTTGGAAAGAAAAAATCATATTACAAACAAGGATGCTATGGTGGGGGTGGCCCTGCAGATGCAGTCTGGGTTTGCTTTTGAAGAAACAACAGCAGATCCACGTGTTTTTGCTATTACTGCTCCACAAGGCTGCTCTCAGCACTACTGTCTGTGTTTCATGTCCACATAACCCTGAGATTTCTCTAGAGACCAGCTTTAGCTGCAGATTTACTGCAGACAGCAGCTCTGTGAGTGCAGTGGAGAACAGAGAATGGCACTTCAGAGCCTTCCCCCTCCCCTGCTACTTTTTTCATAGCCATGTCAGAAACACTGTTTATCCCACCTGCTGTGTATGTGTGGGCTGGATTATTCATTGCTACCAAAAATATGTTTGCTTTTACAAGGCTTGTTCTTATAAAGAGTTGGACAAATGAATTGAAGACATCCACACAGTAGAAGTGGTGAAAAACACAGTTTAATTTCCCTTGCCTGCAACTTTCACCTTCAGAAACAGCAGTCTTTGCACAGATATAGGCAAATGTCTCTTAAGTTGTGAAGTTTTTAGGGCTGTTATACTGCAGGAGTAAGCATACTTTTCACTGATGCCAGGCACAACATATCCTCAGCAGTTTAGGTTTTTAGTGGCTTCCAAGCATTGCAGTGCATATGCATAAGTAAGATTGTCATGGTGATTCCTAGGCTAAGTTACCTTGAAATTACTGTTCTGCAAACATAAATCAGTCCCTGGCTTTATTTCAGTATAGAATTATGGTGGGATTCATGGCTTGATCCTGCCAACAGCCTGTTTTTCCACATTTTCTGGGGTGTTGAATACCACCTCAAGGCTTACTTAAGTTTCAATTTATAATTACTTGAATTCAAGGGTGAAAATTCTGAAAATAATTTTGAAGTGAAAGGTAAAAAAATATTTAAATCTTCTCTACTATTCCCAGCTTCTCAACATTGTCTAAAGGCCCTCTGTAAAGCATGGTGGTTCCCAGATGCATTTGCCTCTTAAAATGAGAGATGGTGGCAAGAAGTAAAAGTTATTGTAAAATGGGCATTAGGGTTTTTTTAATCATTTTTTAACTTGCACTATATTTCAGATACTGTGAGCAAGATAGTGGAAATTATCTGAGTTTTAGCACTTTAGCATTAGTTTTAGTAACTTTACCAGAAAAGATAGTGGCAAATGAAAATTGTTTCTGTACAAGTTATGCTGGAAAATGTATGTGGTGTACATTTTTATAAGTCATGAAAATTCAGCAGTTGATTGCTTTAAGCCCATGTAATGATACCTTTCCCTGCTGCAGATTTGCCACTGAGGTTAGGATAAATATACAGGCAGGTCACATTCAGAGAGGGAGTCCTTCTCTTTAATGGAAATCTTGTTGCTTGGTACCTTGGTCTCACTGGGTTCACTTCAAAGTGGGGTAGTATTCATCTAATTAACAATTAGACAACAACCATTTGTGTATAAGCTACTTACCTTGGGCTCACCAGGAGGTTGAGGGTAGATATTAAATATCTCCATAATTAAGCTTTTGTGACCACTCTTAAACATCTATCCTTGCTGAGAAGACAAGTATATATATATCTCTGATTACAAAAGGACCTTATATTATACACACCCAGTTAATTTTTTGGAACCTAAATAAGGGCTGATGAAACCAAGTGTAAATCATCACCTCAGTATGCAAAGGCCATCAGAATTGTGGAGCTCGATGCCAGATGCCAGTGTCCTTCCAAGGGATGCAGTAAAACACAATAGGGCAGATCAAACAAGCATTTCAGAAGCTGTAACCTTCCCAATGAAAAGTAAAACTCACCTTCCCCAGTCCCACTTACAAAAAAGCATATTCTAATGTTTAAGGGTGCCTGCAAGATAGTACTGAATATCTAATGATTGATCTATTTTCTAGCCTAATTACTGCCTAAGCCATTGTGTTGATGAAAACCTAAGGGCAGATTCTGACACATTTAATACATCAACAGTGCTTATTTTCATAAGTAATTCTGCTAAATGAAAAAAAAAATTAGAAAATTCATCTATTAAGATAAGGTATTTGCTCTCATAAGGAGAATCTTTGGAAAAAAAAGTGTCTTCCTGGACCCTTAAACTCAATATTTAGCTCTCCAAGCATAATGTAAATGTTAAAGATCACTTTTTTTTTTTTTTTTACAGTGTAAATTAACTAAAGCTATTATGCAAATTAAGTAAAACTAAGTGTCTGTGGTTTACAAACCACCTTTTTCCATTTAAAGTGGCATGTCTTTATGTGAAGTACTTTCACGTATTAATAGCAACTGATGGGGGAGAACACTACTTCAAAAAGAGTTTAGGCACTTTATTCAGCTATCAGCTCCATTCTTTATCTTTTAATTTCTAAGTGATTGATAGTGGAAATTATTGAGCTTTGTCCTCCTGCATAAAGCTGCTTTTACAAACATGATGGCTTTTCTATGCAGTGAAAAACCTAGGTATCTGCAAAAGCTGCTGCAAGAAGGAGGAGGAATCATTGTCCTACCACTTGTCAGAAATGTATGGGCCACTACTAGCTAGAAGATCATATCATAAGAGCCTTTTAGTGCTCAAAGTTATTCTAATAATTTTGGTTGTAATGAATGATTTGATGCTGCAAATTAATAATTTAGTTCATGTTCTATGAAAACATGAGTCATCTATCTTAGAGATCTATGTCCCAATAAATATGTGCAAGGACTAAGTCTAACTGTTCTTACATCATCTACATCTCATCTACAGTGCAAGCAGGTCAAGAAATTCACATAAGTATAAAGTATAACTGAAGCACAATATGCATCAAAACCTAATTGTTTATGTTGCTGCTTGTCTCACTGCTATGCTTCTAATCAGACCTTGACTTTTCTTTGAAGGTACACATGAAGAACAATTACTCCACAAGGAGATTATTGAATGACACATGACTTAGCCCTTCATCTGATTAGTCCACTGATAGGAATCATAAGACATTTTAATAAAGCATAAGAAATTTTCCATACGGCCTCATATTTCCTAGAAATGATATTTTTCAGTTTTGCTTTATCAATGAAATGCAGTGTATGTTTAAACAAAAAAAATCTAACATGAATTTGGAGGAGACAAACATCCACTTTTGGTTTCTGTGTCATGTGAATTACTTTTTTTTTTTTCTTTACTGCAACAGCAAGTTTATAAAAATAAAACAGAATTGACCCCACAAGTGTGTTCAGTACTATTTCCATTAAATTAAATTCCATGGTCTAGAAGTCTAGTAATCAGAACTCCTTAGCTCTCAACACAGTCTTACATTTGACAGCACAATTCCCATCAGATAAAACCTGCTCAGGCAGCCTTCCCAGAATAAGAGGCAGACTATCAGTCTTCTCTTCCTAACCTACTCAAAATTATGCACATTGAGAAAATAAGGCTAGAAACGTGTCTCCATGGAATGTTGCCTATTTTCTTATCACCTTTTCTCAACTATGGAGATATATGCTTAAACAAGAGTTTTCTTGCTTAGAGACTGCTGTTGTGGTGCTGTGTTTCAGGAATTTATAATTCTCTTTTGGATCACAGCTCACTGATAGACATCAATGGAAATTCTGTTTTCTGACTTAAAGTAAAATTCTGTGTAATTTATTTTCATTCTTGGAAACATTTTTCTCAAAGCTCCCATGAAAGCCTCATATATATTAACAAAACCACAGATGATTAATATACCATATCCTGACATCGTGTGTTAATTTTTACACTGTTAATCATATAAAATTATAGCTATTTAAAATGTCCATATTTGAATATAATAATATATTGTCAGTTCACAAAAAAGCTGTAATATACTTCCCAGAAAACACTTTGAATTAAGCAAATAAAGCCATAAAGCTTCTGAACAGATCTAGTGTGAAATGTTTCCTCACAGATCTTTTAACTGGAGCAATGCAACTCTTCATACTGCTACTACTGTTCTATTTCTTAGAACACTTTCCATGTTTTAAAAGCCTTAAATTCACCTTTCTCACCTCTGTGTTTTAACTTGCCAGTAAAAGTACATTTCATAATTAATGTCTAATGTTACTGCTGATTCTTATCACTCGCATGGGAATATACAGGACTTTCTCAATGCATGAGTGTATCAATTGTGTTAGATATTTCCCACAAAATACCATAGTGTCAAGGAGCTTCCAATCTGATACGTTAGATTTTTTGTGACTCCTGTTTTAAGTACTATAATGTACACCAAGACCTTTAGTATTATCCACAGACTTAGAAATCTGGCAACTTAATAAGACTCTATACTAAAGTTCAAGCTTGTAATAAAGTTCTTAACTGTTTGCTTTAGAACTCCTTTTTTTTTTTTTTTTCATACTATACTCTCTTACATTTTCATGGAAATGAATCTAACATGGTATTCAACAATATTTAGAGAAAGAGTAGTTCTCCAGAGACTTACAAAATGAAGTTCTACCTTCAGTAATGTTCACTTACTTAGAAAATGTGCTGTGTGAAATATTGATCTAGATTAGAAGTAGCAATTTTTATAAGGTGGTGTTGTTCTTCCCTTCTATTTTCTTCATTACAGGTCAGGAAAGATTTGGAAACATGACCAGGGTATATTACAGAGAGGCCATGGGGGCATTTATTGTCTTTGATGTTACAAGACCTGCAACATTTGAAGCAGTGACAAAATGGAAAGAGGATTTGGACTCTAAGTTGGTTCTTCCAAATGGCAAACCTGTGCCAACAGTCCTTCTAGCAAACAAATGTGACCAGGGAATAGATGTTCTTATGAACAATGGCATCAAGATGGATCAGTTCTGCAAAGAGAATGGGTTCGTGGGCTGGTTTGAAACATCAGCCAAGGTAATGTTTCAATTTCTTTTAAAATGTTTCTCCAAGCACAGAGAAATTGATTCCTAAAATAGTACTCTCTTGAGATGTGTACCTTGCAAACTCCCCTCTTGGTGTAATTAATTAAAGTTGAATCTGTAAAGAAATGCATTTCTATTTCTTTTAGACCTTTTATTGCAAAGCAAATTATATACAAGTTCTGCTCTGATAGGCCAACAGCAAAATATGTAACTGGTCAACAGCTTCCTGCATAACAGACTGAGTAGGAGGATGACCTTTGGCAAGACAAAAAAGCTAAATCTTCTGAATGATTTGAGGATATTTTTCATATTTTTTAACAGTGTATATTATCTGTAAATATTTATATAACCACTCTGCTTGAGAAATGTTGATTTGAGACAAGAGCTTTATTGTGTTAAACTCCAGAAAAAAAAAAGTCAGTCATGGCACTTGTACAATGCTTACTGTTATAAGCTCTCCTTCTCAAAAGCCTTTTCAAAAAAATCACAGATCTAGGGAGGAAGGAAATATCAGTGGTCCAGGAGGTGAATGAGCTGTTCTGAAATTCAGTTCCTTGCCTTGGTACAGATTTCTTCATAAAATGGAGATAAAAATCAGAAAAGGCACTAGGACTTTGAGAGTATAAAGGCCCAAGGTACATTTGTCTTAAATATCCATTTGGGTTTTCCCAGGTAATATCAGTATATGAAAGATGTGGAGACCTGTAATGTGAAATATTGATTTGAACACAAAAATTCAATGGATATTGTGTTTATTTTATTCTCTGATTCTGAAAGCTCTTGTCATTGTTAACAGCCTTGGGGAACATTTGGGTACTTTAAATGTAAATATTTTGTCTCTGGTTTGACCTAGATTGTTAATAGACTGACAGCCAAAATGCTACAGTCAGTTGCTTAATTTTTTTAAGCACTCTATGAAAGCTGCTTGAGAACCTCTGGAGTAAACACTTTTACTTTTTTTGGTCTTGACTCATTCTTATTTAAGCATTAATATCTAAAAGAAGTCTCACATATTTAGCAGAAATAACAGTAGGTCTATAGCAGCATGTCCTAGACTACCTGGATGAAGGGACAGAGTGCACTCTCAGCAAGTTTGCTGATTATACCAAACTGGGAGAAGTGGCTGACATACCAGAAGGCTGTGCTGCCATCCAGAGAGACCTGGACAGGCTGGAGAGCTGGGCAGGGAGAAATTTAATGAAATTCAACAAGAGCAAGTGTAAAGTGGTGCATCTGGGGAAGAACAACCCCATGGATCAGTATAGGCTGGGGAAAAACAAAGAAGCTCTGGGAAAAGAAAAAGAAAGAAGCTCTAGGGAAAAAGACGTAGGGGTCCTGGTGGACAGGAGGGTGAGGACCATGAGCCAACAATGCATCCGTGTGGCCAAGAAGGCCAATGGCATCCTGGGATGGATTAAGAGTGTGATCAGCAGGTTGAGGGAGATTCTCTTTTCCCCTCTACTCTGCACTGGTGAGGCCCTACCTGGAATACTGTGTCCAGTTTTGGGCACCCCAGTTCAAGAAAGACAGAGAGCTACTGGAGAGAGTCCAGCACAAGGCCACCAAGATGATGAAGGGAGTGCAGCATCTCCCTTCTGAGGAGAGGCTGAGAGACCTGGGGCTCTTTAGTCTGGAGAAGAGAAGACTGAGGGGCACCTCATCAATGTCTGTAAATACGTTAAGGACGAATGTAAGGAGGATGGAGCTTGATTCTTCTCAATGTCATCCAGTGTTAGGATAAGAGGCAATGGGAGTAAGTTGGAGAACAAGATATTTAGGGTCAACACAAGGAAAAACTTTCTCAGAGTGAGGGTGATAGAGCTCTGGAATGGGCTGCCCAGGGAGGTTGTGGAATCTCCTTCTCTGGAGACACTTAAAACCCATGTGGATGCGTTCATGTGTTACTTGGTCTAAGGGATCCTGCTCTGGCGGGGGGGTTGGACTAGATGATCTTTTAGGTCCCTTCCACCCCTAACATTCTATCATTCTATCTCAAGCATTGCATGAACTCCGGGCTGAGATTGTGTGTCTTCAATATTAAAGGGGGTTTGCAAGAAAGATCGAGACAATCTATTTATGAGGACCTTTTGTGATAGGATAAAGGGTAATAGTTTTATACCAAAAGAAGATAGATTCAGCCAAAATCTTATAAAGATATTTTTTACAATGAGGGTGATGAATCACTGTAACAGACTGACCAGAGAGGTGGTGGAAGCTCCATCCCTTGAAAGGAAGTAAACCAAGGTCAGGTTTGACAGGGCTCTGAGAAACCTGATCTAATTGAAGATGTCTCTACTTATTGCAGGGGTTTTGGACTAGATGACCTTTAAAGTCCCTTCCAACCCAAACCATTCTATGATTCTGTGATTTATCTTTGTGCTTAGTGTCTTTGCTTTCCTACTAAATGTGTCTCAAAAATAGTCAATGTTCCTTCAAAATGCCTTTTTTTTTTGGAGACATTTTATTTTAGGTCAGTGCATAAATCACCTTACTCTATACATTGGATAATTCCCACTCTTGCATGTGCAGGACCTGCTTTGATTCCAGTTTTGTGGTTCTCTCTGCTGATTTATGCTGAGGCCACCAGAGTCCAGTGTTCCCTTCTAGGATAACCTAAACTTTACTATGGACAACGTCTAGTTCTGGTTTAAGTGGCCAAGATCTCCTATATCAACTTCTTCATTATAATTATAGCAGAAAACAAACAATTTCCAGGGGAAAAAAAAAAAAAAAAAAGAAAAGAAAAGAAAAGATCAAAAAACCCAGAGAGAGTGAAGAATTTTGAAAAGCATCTGACAATAGAAAATGTCGAGAGTCAGGACATTATTACAGGACAAAATATTACATTTTCTGGTCCTTTCCAATAGTCTCTTAGGCATCTAATTGTCTTACAGGTCAAAAATAACATGAAATACCTGGTTGTTATTATTTGGGATTCAGTTTATCAGTGATGTGTAATGCTGTTTATGGCTGTTTAATAGTTAGTTATTAATTTCTGACATGTATGTGAGTCGACATTTCCTGGGGACAATAACTAATTAACTGAAAACTGAGGGCAAACCCACCAAAAAATTCATGTGAAGAGAAATGAATAACAAATTGTTTTAAAATGTCTGCATCTAAAAGACTTTCAAAGAGAATGAAAAGGAGCAGCAAGGACTATGATTTAAAGGATACAAGACCACAGTTTCATTATTCTATATTTGGATTAGCAAAGGCATGCATCTGGTCACTGCTCTATGTTTTGTGAGAAGGAATCTCTACTATGAATTCCACACAGCAGTCCTGAGAAAGTACCTGTTCACCCATTTAAAAGAACAAACATATTTATTGTGCTAAGGACCATTGCAGGTCATGACAGAGAACAAACAATTCAAAGGTCACAAACAACTTCAAAGGTTACAGAGAAGTTCTGCCATGTTAATGGAAGCAGTCTTCGGTAGAATTATGGGAGTTTGAAGGATATGTAAATTTCTAAAAAGTCACAACAGAGGAAAAGTTTTCCAAGTTTTTCTATGGCACAGTTTTTGAGTTATCATAAACAAAGGAAAAAAAACCTAGTCTTTTCTTACTTTATTCATCAAAGAATCCCAAGCACTCCTCAGGTTATCAATACAATCATGCAGTAATAAAAAGAAAATCAGTTAGGCAAGACTTGTCTTCAAAAGCCATTGTGAAAGGAACAGTGAGAGGATTGCTGCTATAGACTAAAGGCTAGAATTTGTCATTGTGCAAAATTGAAGGCCCCTGACTTTAAAATGATGCAAAGAAGAGAAATTCCACTAAAGGTGGTAAAATCACATTTAGTCTAAGTTATATGAGAATAATTTCCCCACTTGGTCTGAACTAAAACCTACATAATTTTTCTAAGCAGAAGTTTTTGTTACTCCTGTTTGAAAATACTGGATGCTACATGTGCCTGGTATTCTTTCAGCCGAGAGCATATGAAATAATTGAACTTGGGTCTGGGGAAAACAGAAACCTAACTGTTTTCTGTGGGGAATAGAAACTTTTCTGAAGCAGAGTAACACAGACAGAAAAGTCATCATACTACAGCTAGCAGTTTTAGCAGCTCAAAGAAGTAATAACTTGTTTTTGTGGTATCCTGGAATAATTTGATCTCCAGAGGTTTTCTGGAGACATGCTTAGAAATGTTATCACCTTCAGAGCAAAGTGAGCATGATTTATGCATTTTGTAAAAACAAAGGTGATTACTTATAAAAGCACATCTTTTAGTTCTGATTGCCTTGCAGAAAGTAGCATGCTATGTATGTATCTACCATATTTCAAACTGTCAATGGTTTGAAGTTTTTGTCTGTAAGCACTGGTAAATTACACCCAAAACCATCACTGTAATATTCCCTGGCGCTGTTTTTCTTAAGTTAACAACTTCAGTATAAAGCATTTGAGACACCTAATGCATTCTCATGTACTAATTTTGATTCCTACATTAATCTAAAGGAAATAGCCTGTTCCAATCTACTGTGCCCTATAAAAACAGAATTTGTATTCATGGTTTGCTGTGGTAGAAGTGACATTTTGGACCACAGCACAATGCAGTATAGTAAAAAATTATACATATTACCACATATCTGGTGAAGACCATGGTCTCTTTTATATACGTGTAGATAGTTTGCTCATGTTGATTGCAGTCTGAAAGTCACAATCTCAGATAGTTGAGAAATAGCCCTTAATAGTAAATTCTTTAATAAATTTCATGACCACAACTATTATGAAAGATTAATTCTGTTTAAAGGAAGGAAATTTCTCCTTCTGTCATTTAATTATTCAGCATGTGGCCAGATTGTCTGAGAGCTCCACTTGCATTTCCAAGCCTTTGAACTGTTTTCACCACTCCTAGTTCAAAGAGGCAAGCTTTTGACTTAGATTAGAAAAGCAGAAATTTCAAGATTATTATAACTTCATAAATGGAGCTTGTGCATCAAAACAAATAGGACAGGCAAAGATAAATGTGTTTTAAAATAAAAAATGAAATGCCTTAGAACTGATCATAGCTGTGCTGAGATTATGTCTATGTCATTTTTTTCCCTACTGTAATTCTGCTTTCAGATTTAGCTGAAAAAGATATTAACATATTGTCCAACTGGAGAGAGTCCAGCGCAGGGCTACCAAGATGATGAATGGAGTGGAACATCTCCCTTATGAGGAGAGGCTGAGAGAGCTGGGGCTCTTTAGCCTGGAGAAGAGGAGGAGACTGAGGGGGAACCTCATCAATGTCTATAAATATGTTAAGGGTGAGTGTAGGGAGGATGGAGCCAGACTTTTCTCAATGTCAT